>PVHX01018595.1:0-36549 GCA_004024805.1 Geosciurus inauris | reverse complement strand
CTCAATAGAAAGCATCACTATCAAACTAGATCATTTGGAAGACAGAACCTCAGACAATGAAGAAAAAATACATAATCTTGAAAATAAATTTGACCACACAGTGAAGATGGAAAGAAACCATGAGCAGAACATCCAAAAATTATGAGATAACATCAAAAAAACAAATTTAAGAATTATTGGGATAGAGGAAGTCATAGAAGCACAAACCAAAGAAATGAATAATTTATTCAATAAAATAGTATTAGAAAATTTCCCAAACCTGAAGAATGAATTGGAAAATCAAATACAAGAGGCTTACAGGACACCAAATGTACAAAATCACAACAGATCTACGCCAAGGCACATTATAATAAAAATGCCTAGCATTCAGAATAAGGATAGAATTTTAAAGGCCACAAGAGAAAGGAATCAGATTACATATAGGGGGAGGTGAATTTGCATCTCAGCAGATTTTTCAACACAAAACCTCAAAGCCAGAAGGTCCTGGAAAGACATATAACAAATTCTGAAAGAAAAAGGATGCCAACAAAGAATCTTATGCCCCCAAAAATTTAGCTTTAAATTTGATGACAAAATAAACAAAAATTAAAAGAATTTACAACTAGAAAGCCTACACTAGAGAATATCCTCAGCAAAATATTCATGAAGAGAAAATAAAAAATGACAATAAAAATCAGCAAGGGGAGTAACTACAGTAAATGAAAAACCAATCAAAGGAAAAACAAACTCAAGTTAAAAACCAAAAATAAGCCAAAATGATTGGAAATACAAACTATGTCTCAATAATAACCCTGAATGTTAATGGCCCAAACTCATCAATTAAAAGATATAGAATTGCTGATTGGATTAAAAGAAATAGACTAACAATATGCTGCCTGCAAGAGACTTATCCCATAGGAAAAGACATCCACAGACTGAAGGTAAAAGGTTGGGAAAAAACATGCCACTCACATGGACTGGATAAACAAGCAGGGGTTTCCATCTTCATATCAGATGAAGTAGAATTCAAACCAAAATTAGCCAAAAGGAATAAAGAAGGATATTTCATACTGCTTAAAGGGCCCATACATCAGCAAGACATAACAATTGTAAATATACATGCTCCCAACAATTGAGCATCTATGTACATCAAACAAACTCTTCTCAATTTCAAGGATCAGACCACAGCACAATAATACTGGGTGACTTTAACATACTCTTTCACCACTGGATAGATACTCCAAACAAAAACTAAACGAACTATTTAGACTTCACAGACAAATGTAGAATATTTCATCCAACAAGTGAATACACTTTCTTCTCAGCAGCATATGGATCATTCTCTAAAATAGATCATATAGTAGCCACAAAGCAACCCTTATCAAACACACAAAAAAATAAAGATACTACTCTGCAATATATCAGATTATAATGAAATAAAATTAGAAATCAATGATAAAATAAAAAATAGAAGGTATTCCAAAACCTAGAGAGTAAATAACATGTTATTGAATGAATAATCAATAGTTGAAGACATCAGAGTGGAGATTAAAAAATTCTTAGAGGTAAATGAGAATACTGATAAAACATATGAAAATCTCTGGGACACTATGAAGGAGGTGCTAAGAGGAAAGTTCATTGCATTGAGTTCATTCCTTAAAAGAATAAGAAGTCAAAAAATAAATGACCTAAAGTTACACCTCAAAGCCCTAAAAAAGGAGAACAAATCAACATCAAAAGTAGTAGAAGACAGGAAAAAATTAAAATCAGAGCTCAAATCAATAAAATTGAAACAAAAGAAACAATTCAAAAAATTGACAAAACAAAAAGTTGGTTCTTTGAAAAAATAAATAAAACTGATAAACCCTTAGCCATCCTAATGAAAAGGAAAGAGAAAACTCAAATTACTAAAATTAGTGATGAAAACAGACACTATTGAAACACAGCAGATAATCAAAATACTCCAATAAAATAAAAAATCTTGAAGACATTGACAAATGTATAGATGCATATGATCTATCAAACTGAATCAGGAGCATATACACAATTTAAACAGAGCAATTTCATGCAATGAAATAGAAGATGCCATCAAAAGCTTACCAACAACAACAAAAAAAGGCCCACAACCAGATGGATTCACACCTGAGTTCTACAAGACCTTCAAAGAAGAATTAATACCAATACTCCTTAAATTATTCCATGGAAAAGAAAAAGAGAGAGCCCTTTCAAACTCATTCTATGGAGCCAGTATCACCCTTTACCAAAATCACACAAAGACATATCAAGGAAAGAAAACTTCACACTAGTTTCTCTAGTGAACGTAGATGCAAAAATTCTCAATAAAATTTTGGCAAATCAATACAAAAACACATTAAAAAGATAGTGCCCCAGAATCAAGTGGAGTTCATCCCAGGGATGCAAGTTTGGTTCAATATATGGAAATCAATAAATGTAATTTATCACATCAATAGACTTAAAGATAAGAATCACATGGCCATCCAATTGATGCAGAAAAATCATTCAACAGAATATACCACCCCTTTTTCTTCAAAACACTATAAAAACTAGTAATAAAAGCTGTCTATGCTAAGCCCAAGGACAACATTATTCTAAATGGAGAATAATTAAAAGTATTCCCCCTAAAAACTGGAACAAGACAGAGATGACCTCTCTTACCACTTCTATTCAGCATAGTCCTGGAAACTCTAGCCAGAGCAATTGGACATATGAAAGAAATTTTAAAAATACAAATAGGAAAAGAAGAACTCAAACTATCACTATTTGCCAAAGGCATGATTCTATACTTAGAGGATCCCAAGAAACTCCACCAGAAAATTTCTAGAATTAATAAATGAATTCAGCAAAGTAGAAGGATAAAAAATCAATACCCATAAATCAAATACCTTTCTGTAGATCAGTAAAGAATCTTCTGAAAGAGAAATTAGGAAAACTACCCCATTTAAAATAACCTCAAAAAATAAAATAAAATACTTAGGAATAAACCTAGCAAAAGAGATGAAAACCCTCTACAATGAAAACTATAGGACACTAAAGAAAGAAATCAAAGAAAACCTTAAAAGATGGAAAGATCTCCCTTTTTCTTAGATAGGCAGAATTAATATTGTCAAAATGACCATACTCAAAGCACTATATAGAGTTAATGCAATTCCAGTTAAAATCCCAACAACATTACTCATAGAAACAGAAAAAAGCAATCATAAAATTTATTTGGAAAAATAAGAGACCCAGAAGAGACAAAGCAATTCTTAGCAAGAAGAGTGAAGCAGGCATCACAATACCAGATCTTACACTATACTACAGAGCTACAGTAACAAAAATGGCATGATATTAGCACCAAAACAGACAGGTAGATCAATTGCACAGAATAAAGGACACAGAGACAAACCCACATAAATAGTTTTGATAAAGGTGCCAAAAACATACATTGAAGAAAACATATCCTCTTTAACAAATGGTGATGGGAAAACTGAACATCCATATGTAGCAAAATGTAATTAAACCTCTGTCTCTCACCCTGCACAAAACTCAACTCAAAGTGGATCAAGGACCTAAGAATTAGACCAGAGACTCCACACTAACAGAAGATAAATCAGGCCCAAACCTTCACCATGTTGGCTTAGGACCTTATTTCTTTAACAAGACTCCTGAAGCACAAGAAATAAAATCAAAAATTCAATAAATGGAATGGATTCAAACTAAAAAGCTTCTTCTTAGCAAAAGAAACAATGAAGTGGAGAGCTTATAGAATGGGATCAAATTTTTACCACATGCAAATCAGACAAAGCACTAATCTCTAGAATATATAAAGAACTGAAGAAACTTAATGCCAAAAAAAAAAAAAAAAAACCAACAACAAATAAAACAAATAACAATCAATAAATGGGCTAAGGAAATGAGCAGTCACTTCACAGAAGAAGATATACAATCAACAAATTTATGAAAAACTGTTCAACATCTCTAGTAATTAGAGAAGCGCAAATCAAAATTACTTTATTTCTTCACTCCAGTCACAATGGCAATTATCAAGAATTCAAGCAACAATAAGTGCTGGCGAGGATGTGGGGGAAAATGTACACTGATTCATTGGTGGTGAGATTACAAAATGGCACAGCCACTTTGGAAAGCAGTACGGGTATTCCTTAGAAAGCATGGAATAGAACAACCATTTGACCCAGCTATCCCACTCCTCATTCTATACCCAAAGGACTTAAAATTAGCATGTTACAGTGATGCAACCACCTCAGAGTTTATAGCAGCTCAGTTCACAATAGCTACACTGTGGCAACAGCCTAGATGCCCTTCAATAGATGAATGGATAAAGAAACTGTGGTATATATACACAATGGAATATTACTCAGCCTTAAAGAAGAATGAAATTGTGGCATTTGCAGGTAAATGAATGGAGTTGGGCAATATCATGCTAAGTGAAATAAGTCAATCCCAAAAATCCAAAGGCCAAATATTTTCTCTGAAAAGTGGATCCTGATCCATAATGGGGGGAGGGCCACAAGGAAATAATGGAGGAACTTTGGATTGAGCAGAGAGGAAGGTGGGTATGAGAAGGGTAGGTATAGGAAAAGATGGTGGAATGAGATGGATATTATTACCCCTATGTATGGGTATGATTGCACAAATGGTGTTATTCTACACCATGTACAACCACAGAAATGAAAAGTTGTGCTCCATTTGTGTAAAAAATTAAATTAAATTAATTTAAAAAAATACACAGCTGAGCGTGGTGGTGCATGCCAGTAATCCCAGCAGTCAGGAGGCTGTGGCAGGAGGATTGTGTGTTCAAACCAGCCTCAGCAACTTAGTGAGACCCTAAGTAACTCAGTGGAAACCTGTCTCTAAATAAAATACAAAAAAGGGTTGGGAATATGGCCTAGTGGTTATGTGCCTCCAGATTCACACCCTAGTACCAAAAACCAAACCAAACCAAACAAAACAATACATAAAAGCTAAAATTACAAATTGTTAATACTTTGGCTTTTTATGTGTTATATTTTACCTCAGTTTGTTGTATGTCTCAAATCTGTCTGTTCATTGGCATAAATTATTTTTGTCTTTTTTTTTTTAACTAGTCAAGACTACCATTATATTTTTTGTTATAGAATTTTTCTTCAGTTGTATATTTGGAATGCTATATCCTTAACTTTAATTAATGCCAAAAAATAAACACTGTTTTGTATAGATCTCAGAGGTTTCATTTTCACATAGTTCTTATACTTGATTGATTGATCTTAAAGCATCATTGGTTTGGTCATAGTTAACTTTTATAAGATTATAAGGAGAGAACTATGAGTGGGTGATTAGTTAGGGGATCTTTTTTTGGAAGGTCATTAATTTAAAGGTCAGTTAGAAAATTAAAGAAGCAATGTATGTAGAAAGTTCTTCATAAGCTTTCAAGCACTCTTTACATGTTAATTACCATTATTACTGGTACTCCTTGTCATGTCACTAGCAGTGAAAGCTGGCAGCACTATACTATAATTACCACTCTATTTATTTTACTTTCTTTCTTTTCTTTTTCTTTCTCTTTTTTCTTTTCATTTCTTTTTTTTTTTTTTTTTCTTTTTCTTTTTTTTGGTACTGAAGATTGAACACAGGGGTACTTAACCACTGAACCACATCCTCAATCCCTCTCTTTTACTTTTCTTTTGAGACAGAGTCTCCACTAAGTTGCTGAGGCTGGCTTTGAACTTGTGATCCTCCTGCCTCAGCCTCTCAAGTCATTGGAATTACAGTTGTGGGCCACCATACCTAGGCTTACTCTGTTCTGAACAAATAGATCAAATTGGAGAGCTGTGAAGAGAAACATCAGGCATTTGTAATGAGGGTTGTTCTGTTTACTCCTTTGGAATTTACAGTTACACATGTCATCTAAGTTAATGGTTTTGCTTTATTTAAATAGAATTTCTTTGGTCTGCTCCTTTCTTCATGTAAAACTCGTGTGGAGGGGGCAAAAATCAGGTATACCTGATGAAGCATTCATATTGTTTATCTGTTGAAGTCTTACTATATATTAAGTTATCACCTTTTTACTGATAGGTAAAATACAAGTTACTAATGTACGTTGAAAAAAAAATTAAAAGTCAAGACATAAAATTACTCAAGTAGAGCCAAGGGTTCCCAAGTTCAAAGCCAGCCTCTTCAGGCAACTTAGTGAGACCTTGTCTCAAAATTTAAAAAAATAAATAAAAATAAAAAAACTAAATTTTACAAAAGGGTAGAGGATATGGTTCAGTGTTTATGCATCCCTGGGTTTAATACCTTGTACCAAAGTATATAAAAAATGAAAATATTACAACAATAATGATTATATTACTAAATAAACAAAACTTATATTCACAATTATATTTAGTTGATTTTGCAATCTTTAAAGAACTTTGGTATATTTAATTTTGAACAGAATAGTTGTCAGGCTTCTATTGATATTAACACCTAAGAGAGGTAAAACAAGCGACGTTAGTAACCAATAAACACTGAAATTAATCTTTAAACAAAGGTTCATTTCATATTAATATAATCCTGAAACAATAAAAAGGCAGTAGTTTTTAAATTATTTATTTTAACTCTAGAAAATGCATCATATATAGTTATATGTCCTGCATTGTAGCTCAGCAACTGGGAAATAAGATCCCTTCACAAATTTGATTGTGAGAAACGACTATTTCTATCTTTATATGTTTTTCTCCTCTTTCTGAGGGTTTACCCTTCCCCAGGAATCTAAGAGTCTGGTTAATGTTTAAGGTATTTATAGTTGGCAAAATCCTACCTCCTTAGTAAATAACTAAAGCTTAATGAAAAAAAAAAATACAAAGTATAGCTCCAAGGTTTAGGTGTGTGTTATCTTTTTCAATTATCATTGGTGAAGCAATTATTTTCTCTACTGCACTCTGTGAAATCAGTAGCATTTGTAGCCTGAATGCAACTTTGCAAAATATTCTACCTAGACCAGGTAGGCAGATATGATAAATGGTGTGCAGAAAAGTTTTTCTCCTAACTCAGTCACTTGAGCTAATTTGGATTCACTAAACTGGGTATCATCATACAGCAATGTTTTGTATACAGTGATATTAATTATTTAAAGCTGTGCATATTTCCATGTCTGCTTTGTGTACTTTTTTTTTTTTGGTGGTGCTGGGCTGAGGATCGAACCCAGGGCCTCATGTATCCTAGGTGTGATCCCTGCCACTGAGCTAACATGTCCCCAGCCCCTGTTATGTGCATTTGCTAATTGATATTTTTGTCCTAAGATTGGAGCACTTGCTAAATAGGAAGTACTCAATGATTTTTTTTCTTTTGAATCCAGGTGTGCTTAAACACTGAACCAAATCTCAGGTGTTTATTTGTTTTGTTTTGTTTTGTTTTGAGATAGGGTTGGCTAAGTTGCTTAGGGCCTTACTAATTGCTGAGGCTAGCTTTGAACTTTCAACCCTCCTGCTTCAGCCACAATGCCCAGCTCAATACATAATTTTTGAATAAAATACACAAAATTCTGGAAGTTTAAGAAAAATGGTATTACCTTATTTCTTGAAATGTCAGTCTTTCATTTATCATATCCAAGTTTTTAGCCAGAATTTTCAAAGTAAACCAAAGCACATCTTGTTCATAATCCTCAGTCACATGAAAAGTTCCTTCAAATGACAGGTAAACAATGTGTTACTGACCTCCTAATCTCCTTGGCCTACTTCTCTTAAGGAGGAAAATCAGAAAAAGGAAAAGGTTGTAAGTATGCCAAGATATATTCTGCAATCAGGTTATTGCCTCACAGACTGAGTCTCACTCACATTCCCCAGATGAGGCTCAACCACATCAGAGTCTTCCTCCTTAAATTACAGGAATGCAACTTGCTTGAATTCTGATAGAGTAGTCACAGCAAGCTAGAGCTGGAAGTATAGATTTTCCTTTGGTGAGATTTGTCTAACCACAGTATATAAGTCATTACCAACGAAATATTTTATTTTAGAAGTTGATAATAAGCACTCTATGTATCTTCTGATAACAACACCAACCTCATACTGAAAATGCTACCCTCATGACCTCATCTAACCCTAATGACCTCCCAGTGGCCCTTACCTCAAATATCATCACTTTAGGGGTCTCAGTGACTCTGAATTTTGGAGAGACACATTCAGTCTATAACAAACATTTTAGTTGATAGAGAACATTCCCAATTGGATCATTATTTCTGAAGTCATTACAGAAAACACTAGGTGGCAAGGGAGTACTTGTATACTAGTTTATTCAAAATCTAAAAAGAAGAATGCTAATTACATTGAATTATATATACTAAAAATAGGACATATTTTTCTTCTTTTCATGAAACAAAAGTAGGAGCTATCTTGGAGAAATTTTACTTCTTAAATTCTATCAGCCAAACGTAATGATGAACACATCTGTAATCTAACAAATTGAGTTATATTAATGCAGTTTAGAAAGGGGAAATCATACCAGAAGAACTATATAATGTTTCAAAATATAGGATCCAGGGACATTATTTGAAAGATTTGGAGGAAAGTGGACTGGAGTTAATCATAGATAGTCGGAACAAAAAATAGAGAAGTTATGAGGAATTGTTCAAATTTGTGTCTTATGCCTTGGCACATTTAATTAATTCTCATATTAATTAAGAATTTATTCTTATATGCATAAACAGCACTTGAAGAATATGTCTTTAAACCTATAAGGTATTCCGCTCTCTATATTACTAACCTATTGTTAACTTTAAATATGCAAGTAATCCTGACACTTTCACATCTCCAATAAAATATGATAAATGTCTAAAAGGAACTAACAAAAATAATCATTTCCATTCTACTTTAATGAAAATTTCCACTAGTGATGATTCCTATATTCCAAAGGAGGAATAAGGGAGGGCAGAGACAGAACAACCTCATAGATTTATTTAGAATTTATGTTATTTCGAGACCATATGTGTTGTAACTTTTCTGACAATGGGCACATTTTATTTTCTTTGAAAAAATTATCTCATAAGTAACAAATGGAAAAAAAAACAGAATAAATAACTTTATTCCATAGATGTTTCATTCTATTTGTAAGAAGTCTTTTTATACAAAGGAGGTAATAACTAGTTGCTAAATTGACTTTCTTGATTTGAGTTAACATTTTGAACCCAAAATGTTAGAAGATCATGAAAATTAACATCTCTAGAAATTAGAGAAATGCAAATTAAAACTACACTGAGATTTCATCTCACTCCAGTCAGAATGGCAGCAATCACGAATACAAGCAACAATAGATGTTGGTGAGAATGTGGGAAAAGGGGCACATTCATACATTGCTGGTGGGACTGCAAATTGGTGCAACCACCATGGAAAGCATTATGGAAATTTCTCAAAAAACTATAAATGGCACAATTTGACCCAGTTACACCACTCATCAGTATATATCCAAAGGAGTTAAAAAATCAGCATACTACAGTGACACAGCCACATCAATATTTATAACAGTTCAATTCACTTTTTTTTTTTCTTTTTTGGTACTGGAGATTAAACTCAGGGGCACTCGACCACTGAGCCACATCCCCAGCCCTATTTTGCATTTTATGTAGAGACAGGGTCTCATTGAGTTGCTTAGTGCCTCGCCATTACTGAGGCTGGCTTTGAACTCACGATTCTCCTGTCTCAGCCTCCCTAAGTGCTGGGATTACAGCCTTGTGCCACCGCGCCCAGCTAATGGTTAAATTCACAAGAGCTGAGCTATGGAGTCAAATGAGGTACCTTTCGACAGACAAATGGACACAGAAAATGTGTTATATATACACAATGGAATATTTCTTAGCCATGAAAAAGAATGAATTAGCATGGTATTTGCATACAAATAGGCATGAAGATCAGTGGAACAGAAGAGAAGACATAGAGACAAACTCAGTTATATATAGTTATCTCATACTAGACAAAGGCACCATAACATACACTGAAGAAAAGATAGCCTCTTCAGTAAATGGTGCTGGGAAAACTGGAAATCCATATGCAGTAAAATAAAATCTAATCTTTATCTTGCATCTTGCACACAAATCAACTCAAACTGGATCAAGGACCTAGGCATCTGACCAGAGACCCTGTGCCTACTGAAGAAAATGTGATCCCAACTCTACATCATGTCAGCTAAGGAACCAACTTGCTCCTAAAGCACAAGATCTAAAATCAAGAATTAACAAATGGGATGGTATCAAACTAAAAAGCTTCACAGCAAAGAAAACAATAACTAGCATGAAGAGAGAGCCTACAGAGTGGGAAAAAATCTTTACCACATGAACCTCAGATATAGCATTAATCTCCAGGATATACAAAGAACTAAAAAAACTAAACATAAAAAAAAAACCAAAAAAAAACCCCGCGAATAACCCAATCAATAAATGAGCAAAGAAACTGAACAGGCACTTCACAGAAGAAGAAATATGGTCAACAAATATGTGAAAAAATGTTCAACATCACTAGCAATTAAAGAAATGCAAATTAAAACTACAACTCAGATTCCATCTCACCCCAGTCAGAATGGGAATTATCAAGAACACAATAACAATAAATGTTGTTATACAAGATGTGAGAAAAAGGATACACATATATTGCTCTTGGAACTGCAAATTGTTGCAACCACTCTGGACACCAGTATGAAGTTTGCTCAGAAAACTTGGAATGAAATCACCATTTGCTCCAGTTATCCCACTCCTCAGTATATACCAAAACGAGTTAAAATCAGCATACCAAAGTGACGCAGCCACATCAATGTTTATAGCAGCTCAATTCACTATAGCAAAGCTATGGAACCAATCTAGGTGCCCTTCAACAGATGAATGGATAAAGAAAATGTGGTATGTATACACAATGGAATATTATTCAGCTATAAGGAAGAATGAAATTATGTCTTTGCCAGTAAATTGATGGAACTGTACACTATCATGCTAAGTGAAATAAGCCAATCCCAAAAAACCAAAGGCCACATATTCTCTTTGATATGTGGATACTAACACATAATAAGGATTAGACAAATGGGAATGAAGGAAAGAGGAGGAGGATAGGAATAGGAAAGACAATAGAATGAATCAGATGTAACTTTCTTATATTCATATGCAATATACCACAGTGGAACTCCACATAATGTACAACCACAAGAATAAGGTCCTAATTAAAATAAGTTATACTCTTTGTATATATGTGTCAAAATACACTCTATTGTCATGTATATCTAAAAAGAAAAAATAAAAAACAAACAAAAACTAACTTGTTACTGCAGCTTTTGTGTCACTGGGAAACACAACATGAAAAAAGTTGTGGGCTTTACAAGTAAATAGAACTCTGAACTACCTGGTAGAAATAATAGTGATCATGTACCCTGGGTTTTCTAGGACTGTCTTGGTTTCTCGTTATTTTATTTTATTTTTTGGTAAAGTAAATTTATTTAGAAAAAAGAAATAGTGTGTATTTTATCCCTTCTATTCAGTTTATGCCACTCAGATTTTGTTCAATTCTGAGTAATATTTCCCAGACATTAGCTATCATTTAATTGTTTCTGCTTCGGAGACCTAGATTAGATTGATTAGTGCTACCTAAACACCTAGAGCCATAATTAAATTTTTAAAATTTATTTTTGTTTGAAATATGCAAATAATACTGATTTCTAATAGAAAGGAATTGAAATCTTACAAACTTAAATGACAATTAAATGAGTTAAATTCATTGCTGTTTTGAAGACAGAGCTACTGAAATCATGTTTTCATTCATACGGAATTAATTACAGTGATAATTTACATTTTACTTTAGATAATAAAAAATGAAACAAGTTATGAATCTGAAAAAAATGAATATACCAGAATATGAATGACTATGGAGGGGAAGGTCCAGAGATATTAGAAATAGAATAATAAACTATCCCAAATATAAAAAGCATAAAAAAAAAAGAAATGAATATATTCTCATTGACTTGTTAAGAAATATATATCAAGTAATCTAATATTACTGTAATTGAATACCAGAAACACAGGGAGAATCCAGACAAAACAAACCCAAAAGAATGTCCAAAAATTTTTTGAACTTTTACAAAAACTATAATCCAGAGATCAAAGATGCTCAAGAAAACGCATGTGAGATAAACAAAAACAAAAGAACCAAAAAAACACCAGATAACAAAATGCTCAGGTACAATATGATCAAAGTGTAAGTAGTCAATAATAAAAAGAAAAATAAAATAGCCTAAGAAAAACATAATACAGAAAAATAAAATATTGCGAGACTTCCATTAATATTTATATAAGCAGAATACAATGAATGGCATCTTTAAAGTATTAAAAGAAAAAAAAGAAATGAATAAATATCTAACAACTTTGGCTATAGATAGAGAAACTTTCAAATATTGCTTTATGATGTGTTAATATTAAAATCTTTAAACAGCACTAACGCTGCAAGAATGTATTGACCACAGATTTCATTCATAAAGCAAGTTCCTCGGGAATAAGAAAAAGAACAGATGGGCGTCTAGTCAACAAATGAAAAAAACAAGTCATCGGAAACAATAATAATTTCTCATTTTTAGTTTTAGTCAAAGGGAAATGTCTATAAAAATAAGTGTAATAACAATATATTTTGGAGTATATAATACATGTAGAACTAAAACATATGTAAGACAAAAGATGAAAAGCAGAAATGAACAATGAGGTAATGAGGTTCTTACCCTAAATACAAACTGGTATCATGATTTTCAAAGATTAATTATAGTAAGTTAAATATGATAACCGTAAACCTAGAATTACCAAGATAAATAATAAAACAAAATGTATCTAATCAACCTTTGGTGGTAATAGAATAGAATAAAAGAAGGCAAGGAAATATAGCATGATGAAACAAAGAACAAATAGAATAAATAAAACCACATTATGGGAGATTTAAATGCAACTTTATAAATAAATATATTAAATATTAATAGTGTAAACAATCAATTTATAGCTGCTTAGGATGCTGAGGCAAGAGGATCACTTTTTCAAAGCCTTCATCCTCAGCAAGGACCTAAGAAACTCGGTAAGATCCTGTCCTTAAATAAAATATAAAAAAGGGCTGGGGATATGGCTTGGTAGCCGAGTGACCCTGGGTTCAATCCCTGGTACCAAAAAAAAAAAAAATCAATTTGTAAGTTAGATTGTGAAACTGAACCAAAGCAAACCAAAAAAATACCAAAATAAATCCCCCAAAACAACAAAACAACAAAAAACACAAAAAACAAACAACAAAAATCCTAAGAAATAGGAGAAACACACTTTAAATATAAAGAAAAATACAGAAACATGAAAAAGAATTTCAGAAATAGTACAATTTATTTTTTCCAAAATATAAAAGGATACTACCCAACTTATTTGATGAAATCAGAATTAACCGAATCACAAAACTATAGTAGTTACATCAATAACAAACAAATAGATTTCTGAGTTCAGATTATTGTCATGGCTTGAGAGACATTTTACAATTGCAAATGAATCAATTCATCAAGAATTCAAAACTCCTAAATATATGTTCCTACTAACAGAACTTCAAAACACATGAAACAAAAACTGATAGGACTTGAAAAATACATATAAATCTGCAATTATAATTGACCATGTCAGCCCTCTTGTTGCAGTTAATCAATAGAACAGTAGACAAGAAGTCTGTATATAAAAACCTTGAATAATACCATTTAAAAAATTGACCCACTCGCTATTTATAGAACTGCACTCAAAAGCAGGGGAAAAAAAAGTTCTTTTAAGGTCAAATGGATCATTCATGAAAACAGATAATATTCTGGTTCACATGAAAAGTCTCAAAAAGATTAAAATGTGCAGCAAGACATCAAAACTAACTTGGTGAAAACTGAATACTTCTCTCTGAAGATTAGGGCAAGGCAAAAATATCTTTTCTATTTGCTTCTGCTTTGAATAGAATTGGGTGCTGGAAATGTTCAACACTCTAGCTGTCATGAGAGTCACAAAATTGTGTACATTTGTCAAAACTCACTAAGTTGTAAAATTAATTCAACTACATGTAAATTAACACAATAAAGTTGATTGAACTTTGAAAATAAAAGATAATAAGGAACATTTCTGAATGTCTTTATGAAACACAAATTTAAAGTGGCAAGGTAAGAATTCATAGTTTGGGAGTGCTACACTGAAATGGGACAGAAATATAAGAAACTATGACTAATTTATGATGTATTCAGATTTTGGAGGTCACTTTTCTATTTCCTTTCTATTTCTTATCCATCTCCTCTTCCTTCTGTTGTTTTTTTTTTTTCTGCCATCAACATTTTAATGACCTTCACTTTAATTTTATGGAAATTGAATGTATATAGAGAAATGTGAAAAAATATGTTAAGAATGTAGCTCAATGAAATTTCACTAAATGAACCCATGTGTAACTGAGACTCAGATCTAAGTAAATACAGTTTGCCAATACCTGAGGATCTCCTTCATGTTAGGTTTTTTTGTTGTTTGCAGCTTTTGGCACTTGTCAATAAAGAATGTTTTCATCATCTCTACAAGATTTAAAAATTCTCCTTAGATTATATTGCTGACAGCGGTGCTTCGGCATGAAACAGTGTTTGACTAATATACCCACTTGGAATATGCTGCCTTGAGACACCCAATCCATGAATTATATTTCAGTTTCTGTGTAGAGATAGAAGGAAATCAACTGAAACTAATTGATAAATGGAAAGAAAGATGTTATTATGGCTGGCATTAAAAATATAGTGTCTTATAGATAAGAAATGGTTGATTATGAGATTCCATTTACCAACAGCTGAGGACAATAGAGGTTTAGAAAGTAAATAATCTGCCCACGTTTCCTCAGCTAATAATAAGCAGAAACAAAATATCTTCCAAATATTCTTGATTCTAAAATTAAGACTTGTTAATTTTATATATATAATGTAACAAGCTAATAGTTTCATCAGGGTACTGGTAAATATGAAACACCAGTATCCCATATAAGCAGGATTTATAAAATGTGTATGTATTTATAACATAATGTTCAGTTTACAAAATAGCCCACAAATCTTTTTGTTTACAGAACTTTCTGAAACCATTGATCTCATAATGAGAAAGTATTTACTTATATATCTATTTCAAAAGAAGAAAGATTTTAGGACATTAAAGAAATGTAAAATTAAATTATCATCCTGTTTTTTTTCTGACAGAATTCTAATGAAAGCAAAAGGCAGAATGAATGCTATTTCTAGAGGTAGACAGAAAAAACATGTGATCTTAAATAGCACGGTGAATAGCTTAGAATGACTAATGATTTTATACAACCACCTGAAAGCACTAAAGTGTGAATTAAAATGTCTCCTGTTTGATGCAGTGTCACATTTCAGAGCTGAATGCATGACTTTAATTGGACTGTGCTTAGTTATGGAAACTATAATCTGCATCACTCAACACAAGCAATGTTAACAGAACATATCTTTTTATTTCTTAAAATCAGTTATGAAATGTGAGTGAAAGAATGACAGCCCCAAATTGGTAAATCTTTTTGTTTTCAATAATGTTGAAATGAATAATGATTCGTGTATTCTCTTACATGTGAAACCAACAGAAAGAAAATATTGTAGGTATTAAGTCTTTAAAATATGATTTCTGAAAAAATGAAAACTGGTTTTTAACTATATCCAAGATTTAACACAAATAAGGAAGTAAAAAAATGAATAAGACAGGATTAAGGTAGAATTATTTTGATGCATACCAAGTCAATGCTACAGAACTCACAGTATATAATGGGAAGCAAATAAAATTAGAAATTCAAATCCTCTGGACTTAACTCTTCATGTACTTGTGACATGACTATCCAGCAAAATTCATTCAATTTCTTTGTGCCTAAAATAATCCCATTAATGGAAATAAGAATAGGCACCTTGTAGTCATGTTTTTGGAATATAATATAATTTGAATATTATATGCTTTTAGGATATAATTTAAAAATCCACTGGGTAATGTATTTACAGCATTTTATGCAATCCTAAGAATTCCTACTTCAAGTACATTTCTAATTCACCCACTTTGGCCTTATTTCCAAAGTTTCAACTCCCAAATTAGCAGTATCATCCTTACTTTGGAAAGTCTACCTCAAATTCTCCCTACCTAGTTAAATTTTCCTGATGATATTAGATATTCTTGATGATTTCTAATTAACTTTTTTAAATTATCCAAACCATACTATCATATTATCATACTACTTTATTATGAGTGTATGTGTAATCTATTTATTAACCTTTCTATAATTTTGTCAGATGATAAAATAATGCCCCTGAAAAGTATTATTGATGTGAAAGAATTGTAAGAAATAATGTGTTGGAAAAATTAAGTTTGAGCTTTTTGATGTATTCTCAATTATGTTAAAACACATCTCTGTGATGGTCTTTCCAATAATTTATAGTCTCAATCTAATTATAAAAAAAAGTCAGATAAAACCAAACTGAGAGCCATTCATCAAAATACTTGATCAATACTCTTCAAAAATGTCAAGGTTATAAAAGACAAGGAGAGACTAAAGAATGATACAGACTGTAGAAGATTAAAGGGGGAAATGTAAACCAAATACAATGCATGCTACATAGAATTCTAGAAGCAAAATAGAATAGAATGTAATGGAAAAACTGATGACATCTGAATAGCATCTGTAGCTTGGTTAATAGTATCTCACCAGAATTAATTCAGACCATTGTACCATAGTTATGTAAGATGTGTGCATTAGAAAAATCTGGGTGAAGAATATACAGAATTCTCTGTACTATGAAACTCTTCTTCAGTCTAAACTTATTTCAAAATAACGAGTTAGACAAATAATAATTTAGAAAATGAAAAAATATGAAGATGAATGGTAATAGATTTAATGTTAATTATTGCTCAACAGATAAAATGGGTAGTACTTTCTACTTTTCTCTTTAGCAATTTCTGTTTTCAGATATAAATTGTCCTTACTTACATAACTGATATATTAGAAGTCTTGATGTTAATGAAGCCAGTCTAGTATCTAACATACATTATAACTAGTTGTTATAATACTTGATATTTTTGGAATGCTACCAATGTCCTTTGTATGATGGTGGACTGTTAAAAGTATTGAGTCAGTTGACCTAAAAACCTCTTTTTTTGTTGAGCAGAAACTCTGAAAGGACCACATCAGCATGACATTTAAAATTGCACTAGGGTGGAGATTTTACAGAGGCTTTTCATTTGTGTTTCTATACTCTTGGTTTACTTCAAAGTTACTGCATCAAAGTTACTACAATTAAATAACCTGATCCCATTGAGTTTCTCTTATTGCATTCACTCCTAATTAAGAATTAACCAATATCCTATAATCTTCACAAAAATACCATATCTATGCCCCTCTAGTTTATTCTCATGGTGAAATTTTCCATCACTTTCTTCTGACAGTTTTATGAACCTCTGAATGGATTAATTTCTTGGGTTACTGTTGTCATCATCCACTCTTTCTACATTTCTTATGGATAAAGCACATATTATCCAGGACACAGTCATGACTTTCATGAGGTGTAGTAGCACTTTGGAGTTAGAGGGATGGATTTGGGTGGTGAAAGAGACTGGAGAAAGAGATATGGATGAAATCTTAATTTCTTTTACTTCTCAAATATACTATTTCTAGCATTATTTTATAATTTTAAAATTCAATGAGTATCCTGCCAACTTTTAATTGCATAGATTAGGGTTATAGGTATTACCATATATTATAAATTAAAATGGTTTCAAAAAGTTATTCTTAAAAATGACTTTAATGAGCACAGCATAAGTTAAAAAATGATATTTTATACAAACAAATAGCTACATTTCCCAAAGCATAAAACTTAGTGATTAGAGTGACAACAGTTTCCCATTTTAAAGAGCCATATAAATTTCCAGCCTAATAGAAATAGCTTTTTTCTTAACATATGCTTCTACCTTCAGTTTGTTACAGTATTTTTTGGTTGAAGTTATGTGAAGAGAAGTTAATCCACACATATTTTAGTTTCTCAACAAGTCTTTCTCAAGGAAAGAGTATTTAATAGGCTTTTCAAATTATTGGATGTTATTTTATAATACTCCAAAATTTGACAAGAAATATCATAAACACTAGCTATAATGCATAATCAACAAGCACATAAATTAATTTTTGCATACAGTTTTTAAAAATATTTTTCTTTCATCTTGAATGAATATTTTATTCATTCATGCTATCATACCATTGTGCACTGGTTATTTGGAAGGTATAAATTCACTGAGTTAGTGGCAGGTCCTTCAAAGGTGAATCATTTTTCCACACGATTATTTAAAACATGTCATTAACTATTCTTATCAGGAAATATTTTATTTTTAGAAAAGTTTAAAGCTTGTGATGGATGTAAGTTTTCCAAAATTCCTTTTCTTTTCTATACTTTGGTTTGTTTATTTGTTTGAAAGGGTCAAATTTTGTCACACACAACCAACTGCCAGTTGTTTTTCTTGAAGTGGCAGGATTTCTTAGATCATTTTTTTTAGAACAGCCAATATTCGTAATTAAATACTGATAGTTTTCTTTTAGTTTATGAAATGTAGTAAAATGACCATTAAAAAGCCATTAATGAAAAAGCCATTAATTCACTATACAATTTACACTGTCACATAAATACTTTTCCTTCAGACAATCGTCACCCTTTGGTACGCAGCAGAACTGGATATGTTCTTTCTATGTTCTTTCCTTGTCATGACTTACATTGCTTACACTTGAGGATTGAAACTTTGTAAGACTTTACTGCTTTATTAAGTAAAATTTTCTACTTCCTTTTTTACTTCTGCAAACTCAGAGAGGTAACGCATATATGACATCTTAAGCTTGTCACAATTGCTGTGATTTATGATGTGATAAACAGTTTATGCACCCATGCTGTTGAACTACCAATTTAAACCTGACCACAATAAAAAGGTAAATGTTATATCTGTATTATTCTGAACATAGTTTTCACCACTTAAAACTCTTAGAAGGATCTTTTGAGACCTCCAGTGTCTACAAATCATATTTTTGATAACCATGGTTATGAAAGAATTTCAACTTTATTCTATAGACAAAACTAATTAAATAATTAATTTAATTAGGCTAATTAAATAATTTAAGCTTTAAAAAACAGGGCATATTTGTTTCAAGCACTGATTCTAATCTTCGAGAACAAAATTCTTACCACAATATTGAAATAAACTCTTTTCCAAAGAAATTTCTGAGATTTAAACCTGCACCTGACCAACATTTCCTAATATAATGTCAACACAGCTCTTTCTAAGTTTTCTATGAAGGCACAAAAAGGTAGGACAATTCTTAACACTGAGAATTTAAAAAGCAAGAAAACACGTGAGTTTGTTGAGTATGTGCACATAATACAATAAGTCAACTTTAAAAATAGTAATGAGAGAGATTATTTCAGGACTGAAAGTCATAAATCAGGATGGATTCATAAATTCAAAGTAAGGTGTGCTCCATTACCAAGCCCAGGAATGAAGGAACAAAACATAAAATGGAGTTACCAAAGGTAAAGGAGTCATAGAGCTTTGAAGAAGGGCCTCCTGACAGTCACTGTAGGTAGCTCTGGGGATATACAGTTAATATCAGAACAGGGAGGAACCTTGTGAGAATGTCTCAAATTCCCTCTCGCGCCACCCTCTCTGATCTTTGCTATTAATTTCCATTGTCTGAACATAGTCTGAAGCTGACTGTAAAGGAGGTCTGAATGATAGAGCTTGATTTTCTGTTCACAAAGCAGGGAAGAGAAAATGCACTATGGAGCCCTGGGGAAAGAGGTGGATGAAAAATAACATACTTTTGCTCTCTCAGTTTTTGAATTCTTATTTTCCTTTCCCCTAAGTTCATGAATATTCTCCTTTGAATAGGGAATTAGTAGATTTAGAGGAGAGTGAGGTTTATTTTTAAGGCAGAGAAGCTCCAGTTTTTGTGAGAGGAGTCAGATATAAGTTTTTTTAAGATAGCTTTGCTGAATTTAGGGAAATATTAGGACTCTCCACATAAATGGTAAAATTAGGACATATGATGAATGTGACATATATGTACAAAATTAAGTAATGTTTCATCTTCAGCTTGCCTTTCTTTATCACAAATACCGAGTTACTTGCAAAAACATCTGGTTTCTCTATTTCCCACATGTTGAGCTTTTTGACATACAAAACCTTGCATTTGCCTCCTGAATGATGCTGATGAAAGAGAAGGCTTTCAGTCCTAGACATATAATAAAAGTAGACCTTTAAGAATTACAGAATGGAGGCCAATAATGACAAAATGCCTTAAGTTTTCAAGCAGACTTCTGTGACATTGCTCTCAGAACATAAGAGCTCTCAGTGGCTATTTTCCCTTTGCTGATGAAATTCTCTCTGGCCATTTCCATTTCCATCCCCACCTCCCAAATCACATAATTCACAGTTGGTGAAGGTAGAATGATAGGTGTAGAAGAAAAGTGAGACTGGCTTACTAAATCACTGTAGAAGACTGAGTCAATCGAGAACTTGACAATTCTTGGTGTCAGAAATTATTAAGAAGAGAATGCAGGCATCTTTTAAATTCTGCCTTCCATCACTGTTTTCTTTTTCTTTCTTTCTTTCTTTCTTTCTTTCTTTCTTTCTTTCTTTCTTTCTTTCTTTCTTTCTTTCTTTCTTTCTTTCTTTCTTTCTCTCTCTCTCTTTTTTTTTTTTGTGTGTGTGTGATTTTCAGTCACTAGGAATCACACCAGAGAAGAGTCTATTTTTGATAACGTAATACTGGCCATTCTCAAAAGTTGCTCAAAATAAAGAATATTGAGCATATTGAAATAGCAAGTTCCACAAATTCAGAAAGGTTAGCTTTGAAAAAGAAAGCATGTGCAGTTTAGCCAAACAACAAAAGAGCCCATTACCTCTTGCATTGCAAACCTAACCAAGCAGGATGATCGTCTATCAGAATACAAATAAAATTTTTCATTATTGGAGAATTCTGTTCAGGCATATTGTACTCTCACCTCAGATTAATCTTGCTGTGAGAATCCTACTGCCATGGCAGATTTCATATCCTGTTAAATGTTTAATAACCATCCCTAAAAGAATGGCTGCAGTATCTTGTTCCTTTCAGAACTTAACTCCAACTGACTTTTGACAAGTAAATGAATGAAACCTATTAAAAAACGAATTTGACACTTTAAAACTTGAAGACATGAAATATTTTTCCTCTCAGGTTGCACCTCCTTTGATGTGCTGCTACTGTCAAAAGATGTTTTCCATTACTATGAAGCAAGGAATATTATTTTTAATATATTTTCATATTCAAAATAATGCATGAGTACTATTAAAAAATTAAACGAAAGGAATAGTAGTAAACAAAGCACCACTATCTAAAAGCATCACAACACTTAGTTGTGCAGCACTTCTATCACATTTCATTCTGTTGTTTTCTAAGCTAAATTTAATTTTCTATTAATCTTCAATTTTTTTAAGTGTGGGTTTTTGTTTGTTTTGTTTGGTTTGGTACTGAGGATTGAACCCAGGGGAACTTAACCCACTGAGCCACATATATTTTTTATTTAGAGACAGGGTATTGCTGAGTTAGTAGGGCCTCACTAAATTGCTAAGGCTGTCTTTGAACTCACAATCCTCCTGCCTCAGCCTCCTGATCCCCTGGGATTACAGGCATGTGCCACCATTCCTGGCTTAAGTGTGACTTTATTAAGGGAAATTTATTTCATATCTTTCCTGCATAAACATCCCATGTCTCCAAGGCTCACATAAGGTTCACATTCTAAGAAGAAAAGAAAACAGAAATTCCTGACATTTCCTTTGTCTAGTATAGGAGATAGAAGTACCAATGATGATGAATCACAATCTTGTGGTCCTTAAACATCTCAAACTCTCATGAGCAAGATAAAGCCTTCTTTGCTTTATTGTCTTGTGCTGGAGACTGAACTGAGCGCCTCGAGCATGTCAAGCAAGTGCTCTACAAAGAGCTTCCCAAATAAAGGGATCTTCAGAGCCTGACAATATCCTCATTCACATACCATCTGACTACAGATTAACACTTCACTGCACAACTTTTACATTAGAACAAATGAGACAGAATTATCAATTAACCTTTCATGTTATTATAGGTACATATGTGTGCTGTTGTTTTATTTGCTTGTTTAAGGTACATATAGTTTTGGATTGATATGTTTGAAGGTGAAGGTTTTTTCTTGAGTGACTTATTTTCATTGATGTACTACAGTAATAATTCGATAATGCTAGTTGGGATTAGAGATCATATTTAAGAATATGTTGGTTGGCAATGAGTGGTGAGGAGGGAGGGGCATGGGGTTGACTTTTGCTTTGCAGCATATAATACAGACTTATTGTTATAATTTCAGCATGAGGTGTTCCCCAAAAGCTCATGTGTGAGACAATGCAACAAAGTTCAGAGGTGAAATGATTGGGTTATGACAATACTAACCTAATCATTGTATTAATTCACTGATAGGAATTAACTGGGTGGTAACTGTAGATAGGTAGGGTGTGACTGGATGAGGTGGGTCATTGAGGGTGTCTTTGAGGTACATATTGTGTTCTTTTGGACGTAGTTCTTCCTCTCTGCTTCCTGGAAACACATCTCCAGTTGCTTTCCTCCATCACATACGTCCATGATAATGTTTTTTCTCATCTCAGGCCCTGGGGAAAAGAGCCAGCCTCTTATAAACTGAGACCTCTGAAACTGTGAGCCTGATACAAACTTTTCTTCCTTTAATTATTCTAGTCAGGCCTTTTGTGTCACAGTAGTGAAAAAGCTGGCTAAAAACTTAGATTCTTATACTTGCATATACACAACCATTGGCTTTGCTTTCAAAAGTTTCCATGAAAATATGCATTTTTAGATTGTGCTCTGGAGGTTCTATTTATCATGTTAACTATTTTTTCCTCCATATTAGAAAAAAATGACAGTAGTTAAATGGATGAAAGAATAATCGCATCTTCAAAAACAACTGGGTAAATCTGCCATTCTGCTGTGTTTTATTTTATAATGAAAACAGTGCTTCTTGAGAGCTTTGAAAACTGGTAGAATTATTTGTATATTCTTAATCACTTTGACCACGAACAGTCTAAAGAAAGAAATAGATATACAATAGGGAAATCTGGTTGGGTATACTATGCTGCTAATGCCTCTGAGACAATACATTAGAATTAATTTTGAACTTTTACATTGAACTTAGTTCCTTTTTTCCAACAGTTACTTCCTATAGGAAAGCAATTCCATCAGTCAGATTCATGTGGAAAGAGATTCACACATGATTCAGAGTTAATTAATCACAAGGGAATACATGCTTGAGAAAAATCCAGGCTTCCTAACGACAGGATGAAAATTTAGGTCCTGTTTACAATCAGATGAAACATGGAAAGATATCTAATCAATATGAGGATAGAAATATGATGAGTTTTAGTGACCTATGGGTAAATTGGAAAGAACTTGGTAGGCTAACCATCCTAAAAGTTCAGGACTCATTCTCTAGTACAAGTTAGGATTCTCATTTTTAAAAGCCTATTTTTTCAAAGGAAATTTGAAATTAAGAGTTTGAGGAAAATATAAGATAAGGAGCTCATTTTTATGTCTTATATGAAGAAATTTAAGACAAAAATTAAAGTTAGCTTTGAGGATAATCAATATGTTGAACTCTTTTAGTGTGACATCCTAGAGGAAAATAAATGGTTAGAGGTGCAATTAGGTGCAATTAAAGAATTGGTTGTCATTGTGATTCTGCTTGGAGCAACTTCAAATTTAGCTAGGTTAGTAGATTATTGTCACATGTACTCTCCTTCTCAACAGGATTTTTGCCTTATGAAAACTCTATTGACAGGCACTAAAATCAAAAGAGACATATCTAGAAGAGCATTTCAGTTCTAAATCAATTGTGAGCTGCTGATGAGATGAGATAGAAATAACTGGAATAAATTACCATCAGTGAAGAAAAATATTACATTAAAAGTTTGAGATTTCCGGAAGAACTTTAAACTCAACATTTTAAGAATATGACATAATACCTTTGGGAAAATAATGATGTAGTTGTTTTTCATTGACCCTCCTTTTCTAAATTGAGATTTTATGAATTTTCCAATATAAGAAAAAAAAACTTGATTTTTCTCATCTCACGGGATCCTTTTGCTCATTTAGTTTATAAGCAAAGATTATGAGTACCTCCTCTTTACAGAAGGACATTGTAGTATAGGAGACAAAAATAAGAATTGGGTCTCAGTAGGCTTAGCTTATGGGTATTCAAAATCTAAGTTTGGATATGTTTCCTATTTTGGTTGAGTACTACATGAGATAACTGGGTTTTCTCTGAGGTTTTTCTAAATACGAAGCCATTTATTACTTATAGACTAGCATACCCTTGCTTCAAGAAAATAAGCCTATATCTAAAGGCAAGAACACTGAAATAAAAAGAGTTGAATAATTGTACACATCTTTCATATAAACACTGACAATGATTAACAGTGGATTTTTCATTTTGGAGTTGGTTTTAGTAAGAGATAGCCCGTCACGGAGCTAATAGGAGAAGGAATATAGCATATACAATTAAGTAGCTTTGATAACCTGAAAATCTTCATTAGTAGTCCCATAAACTATTATACATACATTGGTGGAAATTTCTCCTGAACATGATAAGAAAAATTACTTGGGCTTGGTATGTGTCATAATTTGGATCTGGACTATCTCTCTAAGGTATATGTGTTGTTAAAGGCTAGCTCCCCATGGTGGTCCTGTTGGGAGGTGGTGAAGCCATTAGGAGATAGGACCTGCTGGGACAACATTAAGTCATTGGTGATGTAAACTTGAAGGAGGAGATTGTGGGACTCTATTCCCTTCCTTTCAAGCTTTGATTTCTTGACCATTGGGCAAGCAATTTTGCTTTACCATGAGCTTCCAACATTACATGCCACCTCATTACAAGCTTAAAAACAACAAAGCTAACCAATTATGGATGGAACCTCTAAAAGTGGAAGCCAAAATAAGGCCTTTGTTTCTTTTACATTGATCATCTTATACATTTATTAAAGTGATAAAAAGCTGACTAACGAAGTATGGCTTGCAATCCTAAATTCATTATTGCAGCCTGTCAATATTACTTCCGTTTCTACATTGCTTTGTTGAATATGAGACATTGTCATACCTCAAAGACTGCTACTTCAAAGAGAGACAGAGCAAGGGACAGAGACAGAGATTATGTAATTAGCAAGTCAATTAAACTATATAATGGAAAAACTGTATGATCCATTGGAATATACATTTGCTTACTGATCTCATCTCATAAGTGTTTAAATACCATTTCACTATGGAAAATAGTTTGGGAAGTTCTTCATTCTTCAGAAATATAAACATCACATAATGAGATTTAATTGAGTTTGCATGAATTGTCCCAAAAAAGACTGAAGTTTATCTCCAGTTGTTCCAAAGAAAGCCTTGGAAATTCAGTTTAGGAAGCATAGAACATGAAGGAAAATAGAGGTCTTTCATTGAGTTTGAGGGGGATTCCAATAAATAGAATGTAAACTTATTAATCCCTTAAAGATGAAGATATTGCCGAAACACTAATTTCTAACGAGAAGGCTACAGTCTTCAGAAAGGGCAAAGTTTGAAAAAAAGGAAATAAAAGCTTTCAGGTAGAACAAAAAGCTCCCCTCTCTAGTTGGTGTCTTGAGCTACATTGCAGCTTTTTGGCCCACTCTGCTTTCCAGAGTGTTTTCTTTCACTTTCAATAAACTTCTGCCTTGCCTGCTAACTTCATGCATATATCTAAATTCTGTGCCTGGGACACCAAGAACCTAGATCCAGGATCCCCAGGAAATCCCCGCCCTTGCACAATCGTTAAGTTTAAACAGTTCCAGAAAAATATTGCTTTGAAAATTTCAGAAAGTTCAAAGAAAAGTCAGGCCAAAGAGGAGTGAACGTGTTCATTGGAATTCTCAATAAATAATATCTACCAGTTCAAAGAAATGATGCCTGAAATATAAAATATAATTGTAAAACAATCAATACATATCTTTAAAGTAATTAGCATTTTTGGTGTCTTTTGCAACCCATTATTGCACAAACATAGGGTGAAATGGGTGAGGAGAACTTTCATGACCCGTGCATGTTAGGAATGGAATTGTAATGGATGACAAATGAGGATAACTTGAAAGTTCCTGTTCCCAACATAAAAGAGGAAGAATAAGCTGCATCAGTCTACATGAGATATAATTAGTCACACTGGGCAGTGAGAGAGACTTCAAGAAGATATAATTTTGGAGATCTTTGAAAATCAAATCATATTTATTTGTCTCTTCAGATTATTCATATTTAGAAGTAATCTATTCTCAGTTTTAGAATATTTTATGTACTGATTTAGAATTAAAAAGTTTCTATACTTTCCATTGTCACCAATTTCATGTTTATAGTATTTGCATTGTATGTTGTTGTTTTTGAAGCAGACTCTGTGGTAGTGCAGTTTGGCCATATAAAACACTCACACAAATGGATGTAAATCTATGAATCCCTTGCTAAAATATCTATTAAACAACAACAACAAAAATGTTATATACTACATACTCCCTATACTTATCAGAGAAAATTGATTTGTTTTGGCTTTTTCTTGTTTGTTTATTATTTAATTTATGTTTTATTGGCTTTTTGTAATAGAATAGTAGAATAGGCAATCTAATTGGCCTCTTTATAAAAATTTATTCTTCAAAATACAAAAAAAAGTGTTCAGGAATACCAGTTAGATTTTCTAAGGATCACCACAGTACTGAAAACAAATTGTGCTTTAAGCTATTCAAATTATATGTATGACAGAACATTCATGATTTCTCCAAAGAGAGACAATCATCCTGATTGTCCTAAATGAAATATAATATGTCCTTTATTTTCAGAGGAATGTACAATGCACAATAGCTTGAATTGCTATTGCACTGGTTTTCAGTCAAATTACTTCCTCATCCACTACTGAATAGTATAGATATTATGAAATGAAGCTTGAAACGTAGGGTCAGAGACCAGTTCTCTCTGCATCTCATTTATTCCAGCATGGTTTCAAGATAAATATTAGATACAGGACAGAGAATACTGAATTCATTAGAGAAAATAGTATTGATTTGCAAAAAAATAAAATATTCAAATGGAGGGCTGGAGTTGTGGCTTAGTGGTAGAGCACTTGTCTCACATATGTGAGGCACTGGGTTTGATTCTTAACACCACATATAAATAAATGAATAAAATAAGTCCATCAACAACTAAAAAATTTTAAATATGCAAATAGAAATAATAAGATTCATCAGAATTATTCATCATAATACATCATGTTAGTTTTTTGAGTTAAATCATGGAAAAACCCATAACCCATTTCCTCAATGAGCTCACAATCTAGTGAGAGATGGTACCAGTAAACAACATTTAAAACACCCATATTAGTTGCTTTAACACCCAATATTAGAAATAAAGTCAGTGTTTTAGGGGAAAAAAACTCAAATATCAGAGATGTTGGCAAAGGGAAACCATGGATTACAGGACACTGAATATGAATTACAGTAATATAGAAGGTAATAACTATATAGGGAAAAACATTGTAAAAAGAAAGAAAAGGCATGCAAAACAAAAGGAACCAAAAAGAGTACAGTATACTCAAAATAGATCCATATTGCTCTAGTACAGCAAGATGTAATAAAACAATAATAGAAAAAATGATAACAATAGCTGTATTAACTTAAACACAAAGCATTTATAAAATGTCTATTATATGTCAAGCTTTACTGCAGCATTTAGATACAATGGTTTTAGTGCTTTTATATATCTGTATCTGATACTATTTAAAGCCATTTATATCTATAAATCAGTAATTCTATATAACTCTCTATATATTGGAATTTAATTTTTATAATAAATAGTAACATAGATTTTATCCCTATTTTAAATGTGAGATTACATTATCTTAGACTTTTGTCATTATAACAAAATACCTGAGACTGAGTAATTTATAAAGAAATGAGTTTTATTCAGTTCAACATTTTTGATAATGAAAATACAAGATTTGGTGGCTCCAAATCTGTTTACTTATGGTGAGTGGCTTCTAGCTACACCTCAACATGTTGAATGCCATCATGGTAGGAAGTGGTGCCTAAGTGAGAGAACTGTCAAATGATAAGAGGAAGCAAAAGGGTTCATGAGCCAGTTTTGCTTTTGTGGGGTCCTGTGCAAACTACATTGTTCCCTTCAGGAGTGATGATGACCTAATGGCCTTTCTGTGTGGTTGTACCTCTCTATGCTTACACCACCTCAACACTGCCACACTGGGGACCAATCTTCCAGCACACTGACCTTTGAGGACACCAACCATATCCACACTATAACAACTTCAAAAGATTATCAGTTGGTCTAAGATGGTCTATTCTTTAAGTCTTTGAATCCAGAATTCAAATCTTTATGCTTGATTCATAAAAAAGTAGATAACATTTAAGAAATGAAGTTGGAAAAGTAGTTATTAGATTACTGGTTTTTGTCTCCCCAAACTCCAATTCAACTAAAGACATTAAATACTTATATCTGAGATTTTCTTCCTTTGAAAAAATCATCAAGCAACTTTTTTGTGTGTGATATAATGTTAATGTCAAAATTTTGTTCCAAATAAATGAGTGAGTTTACATCATAAAGCAAGTAAAAATTTATCGTTATACTCTCAGTACCAAATTGTCATTATCAGTATCATAAATTAATTCTGTAAGTTTCCTTTAAAAAGAAACAAAGGGACTGTGCCTTGCCATTAATACTGTGGATGTCTTTATTTACTTTTACAGCAGGTAAAAAGGGTAAAAAGGGTCAAAGAAAAAAATATGAATACTTTATAAAACTTTGGTTTTATTTTTATTGCCAATGTTAGTAGGTCACTAAAGTCACACTGTTCCTTGTGTTCAATTCTCTCACCCATAAAAGCAAGAAGCTCACATAGCTATAGAAACACCTTAAGTGCATCAACCTTGTAAATTTTTTTTCCTGCTGAGTGTTTCAGTGAGGAGAATGCTGAAATGGAAAAGGAAAGAATCCTTTGAAACTTAACTTTGATCAAGCAAAAACAAAACCAAATGCATCTTCTCTGAAGCCACTTGAAAACTTTAGATTTCCAAGCAAAAGAAAGCAGACAACATTGGGGCCATATTATGAAACAAGTTTTCTGAAAATGACTGAGCTGTTTATTGACTCAAAGCAGTGAAAAATAGTTGAGATATTCTTTAACAATGGATCAATTAATCTTAAGTTATGTGACATAAATTACAATAATTTGAAGTATTCCATGGAAAAGAAAACTAAGTCTATCACTGACCTTTATTCTAACCAGCCAACTGTATAATTTTATAAATGATTCTCAGTTCAACCAGCAACTGATTTTCAGTTTTTGTACACAATTTCTGACACCAATGAGGTAAAATCTCTGATTTTTGACAACTTTTAAGAAATGCTAAAGTCTAATACATTTTTCTTTGTTGTTTTATGGGCCAGTGCATCTCTAAATAAGTAAACATATTTTTTAATTAGAAAAAATAAATGGAATAAAAATCTTGCCTCTCTGACCATAGATGGAGCCCTATGGATGCTTGTTAACATACGATTTTGCTGCTTGCATGAAGAAATAAGCCCAGATTTCTCTGTAAATTTTAGCCTTTGCTAATGACAAGCCATTTTATTTAATGAAATAAAGATTGCCATCATGGAGAACCTAGACATTTTCAAGAAGCTGTCAGGCAATAAAAAATAATGTGGCCAGGCATAATGGTGCATGCCTGTAATCCTAGCATTTTGGGAGGCTGAGACAGGAGAATCACGAGTTCAAAGCCAGCCTCTGCAATGGCGAGGCACTAGGCAACTCAATGAGACCCTGTCTCTATGTAAAACACAAAATAGGGTTGAGGATGTGGCCCAGTGGTTGAGTGCCCCTGAGTTCAATCCCCAGTACCAAAAAATAAAAAAATTAATAATAATAATAAGAAGAAGAAGAAGAAGTAGCTATTCTCCACTAAGTCAATATTTTCTTTTCACAAACTACATCTTTAAATACTTGATTAGATTTATATTAGGTATTTTGTTTTGTTTTGAAAGAAAATGAAATCTTACTTTAGAAAACGAACTTTTGCATGACTTGGTCTATTTTAGTCAAGGGAATAAAATCATGCCTTGAAGTAAACTCTTTTGTTACCAGTTTGGGTACTGTTTAAATTCATTCTCTCTCTCTCTCTCTCTCTCTCAGGCTTCCCCACCCTTCTTTCTGTCAAGTTGTCAATGAACATGAGAGAATAAAGGTGGGCAATTAAGCAAATTTCCCAGGGCTGGATGAAACATTTCTACAAGCTACACTTACGTCTGGCACTCTTTTAAATGCATCTTGAATTCTGCAAACACACATACATCATTTAAATCTTCTGATGTTTACATATAGATAATGTAGTCACCAGAATGATAGCATGCTACATGCATACTATTAAGAATGCATTACTGTATTTATTCCCTCATTTCTTCCTGCACCCATGCCATTTTTCATACAATTTGCAGTTAGTCCATTCTACTGGTTAATCCTTTCATAATTGTTTTAGCCAACTGGGATATGGGAAGATAGGATATAAAATACACTTGAAGATCATTAGCCTGTTTCTATTTGCCATCTTGCGTATTGGCAATATCTTTGACGATGGTGACACAGATTAATTACTAGTCCTAGGAAGAGGATGAGAGATTCATACTTCAGGATCAAGTGGCATCATTAGAGCTCATATTCCTAAGGAGTAAATAACTAGCATATTCCCCTTAGATTTTATAGGTATTTGTTGTTAAGAATTATTGTGCCAATGGATCCCTGGTACAGTTTCAGAATTCTTTCTTTATTGATATATATACAATCAAATATTGGCCCTTTTCAACTATGGTGGCAATTATCTGAGCTATCATAAATCATGCAACATTAATTCAATATAGCATTTTGTCTAATTCTGGTGTGCTTTAACATAAATCAAATGAAACCCATTGGGAGAAATTTACTTAAAACCATTCAGTTTTGAGAGTTCAAACTTGGCAGGAAGATACTACATTTCAGTAGTATTCAAAAAAACAAGTATCTTTTATAAATATGGTGCAGGGTGTTGATAAGGGAAGAGAGCATAGGATGAATTTGAGCCCCCATTTGTCCCTTTAACTCAATAGTACAGAAAAGTTATGACATTATAAGCCGGGGCAGGGGGCAGGTGAGTCAAACAATGAAGGTATTCTCTGACAAGAAAAAAACAAGGGGGTTCTTAGCAACAGAGCTTCTTTGTAATAAATGTTAAAGTAATTTCTTCAAGCAAAAGAGAAATCATAGAGGAGATAAATGCAATATACATTTAAAAAGCAAGGATGGCTGAGAAAAATAATAAAAGTTAGTATTTTATTTTTCCTAAGTATTCTTGACCTTTTTTTAGTTTTATTCAAAACAATAACAGGAATACTGTCGTACTTACAGAACAGTAGATAAGGAGGAAGGATTGGTAATACTTGAATAGAAGATATTACATAGTTCCACTTGAAGGTAGCCTTCAGAAAGGTAAAATTTTGTAATATAAACTCTAGGATAACCACTAAAAAGTTTTAGTAAAAAGTATATTTTACACACTAAGATGGAAGGTAAAATAGAGCCATGTACAACATTTAAATAAGTCAAAGTTAAAGCAGTAAAAAAGGACATAAAAAGAAACCAAGAACAAATGCTACCAATGGAAAACAGTTAAACATATGGCACAGGTTAATCCAATCCTGTCATAGTGACTTTAAATCTGAGTAATCTAAACACATTGATTAAAAGGCAGCTATTTTTATGATGAATAAATAAACATGACCCAAAAATCTGTTGACCCCAAGAAACCTTCTCTAAATATAAAGAATCAGCTTAGTTAAAAGAAAAAATATTGAGAAATATGTACCATACTAACACTAAAATAAAGCTAGGATAGTTGAATTAATTTCAGAAAAAAAGCAGACTTCAAACAAGGGAAATAAACAAGAATAAAAAAGGTCATTGCATAATGATAAAGAGGTCACTTATACAAGAAGGTATGACAATTTCAACTTAATTCAAACTTTAATATGTCAAAATTATCAGCTTAATACAAATGTATTACCTTACAGTTCTATAGATCAAAAGTCTGACAGAGGTCCCACCAGGCTTAAGTTAAAGTTAAGAGCATAGCAGGACTGTGTTCCATTCTACAGGCTACATTTTCATGCTTCTTCACATCCTACAGATTGCCTGTCTTTCATGACTCATGTCTCTCTTTATCTTCAAACTCTTAAACATAAGAGGAGTCCATCTCATGTCCTATCACTGTGATCTCACTTCCATAGTCACCTCCTATCTTACTCTGATCTCTTTTTTCTCTGCCTTCAATTGAAGTGCATCTGTGATTACATTGAATCAACCAGATAATCTAGGAACAGTTCCCTGATCTCTATGCCAGCCATTAGCAATGTTAACTCTGTCTGCAAGTTTAATTTCCTTTTGCTATGAAAGATACTATATTCATAGTCTGCAGACCACAATCTACCCTCTGGCTCCCAATGATTTGTGTCTTTTCCATATGCAATATAAATTCACCCCAAACTAAAGTCCCCAAAGTTTCAACCCATACTGCATGTACTCAAAGTATAAAAACTTCATTTAAATTCTGCCAGTTCAACAATTCTAAAACTAATAATCTATACCTTCTAAATTAAGTATGATTGAGTTCCTAAATATAATCTATCTAGGGTCTTGTGAAATAAGAAAACAACTTATCTGCTCCAAAAATGCAAGGTAGAACAGATTTAAAATAACAATTGTACACATTCCTAATTTAAAATGGAGAAAGATGAATGAAGTCACCAGTCCCAAACTGAAACAAATTAAAATTCAGCCTGACAAACTCCATTTAATTTCAAGGCCAGGCCCGGGGCTAATCCTTTGAGGATCACATATCCACACTCATGAAAAATAGCAAGCACTTGCAACTGAGTAGATTTGTCATTTGTTTATGACCAGCGGATATTTAGGGGGGCGTCTAGTAGCCTTCTTTTATTTTATTCTCCCTCTGTTCCTGTCAGAACTGGTACTACTTTCTTTACTCTTGAATGGCAACTTCTCTGGCTACACAATCATAGTTTGAATTTTTTCCCCCTAAACATTAAATACTTTATCTCTCTCTCTTCTGGCTTGCATAGCTTCTGACAAGAAGTTCACTATACTTTTGATTTTTAGTCTTCTGTGAGTAAAGTGTCCCTCTATCCCACCATGCAATGATTTGGATGATCCAACCACTGCATTTATGTTTCAAGTGGACATAAGTATAGCTCATGCAGGCGATCATGACCTGGGCACTGTCCACGTGACACTAGCTTTGCAGGCATGCAGAATGCAATACTTATGGAAATATGGGAAATTCCATGGAGATTTCAAAAGAAAACGTTGGAGACCAGGAAGAATTGTGTCATGAGGCTGGAACTCCTGCAAAATAACTCTTTGTGGGGCAACATATAATGGAAGCATGGGAGTGAAGCTGCGATGGAGACCCAAGACAGATAGTACTGTCAGAAACATGCAATACCTGCTGAGGAAAGCTGCAGTCTTAGTGCAGAGCCAGCCTGAAAGAGTGGCCATGCTGGTTGCAACCAGCAAAGTCATAGAGGCAGGGCTACCTAAGCCCTTCAGAGCTCACTTCTAGCTATAGTGTTCCCTGGATGATGGACATGGAGCTTTAGGATTTAATGTTTACTTTGAAGGGGTTTGGTCTTGCTCTGGGACATTCCTTCCTCTTTTTTTTTTGTCTATTTCTATCTTTTCAAAGTAGAATGTTTACCATGTACACATTCCACCATTGTAGCTTGGAAGAATTGTTTTTTGATTCAATAAGGGCTCACAGTTGATTTTGACTTGAGTATCAGAGGAGACCCCAGACGTGAACTTTTGAGCATTTCTATAATGGCTGACATTAGAACTCCTAAAAATGGAATGAAGGCATTTTTCATTGGGAAATAAACAGAATATAGAGGTCCAGCTCCAGAATGCAGTGGTTTGGATGAGTGATTTTCTTTTCTTTTTTTAAATTAGTTTATTTTTATCTTAAAATAGCAACATGCATTTCAAGTCACAGTACACATATGTAGCACAATTTTTCATTTCTCTGGTTATAAACAAGGTAGAGTCATATCATTCATGTCTTCATACATGTACCTAGGGTAGGGATGTTCATCTCATTCTACCCTTTTTCCTACTCGCATGGCCCCTCCCTTTCCCCACCTCTCCTTTGCCCTATCCAAAGTTCTTCCATTTCTCCCATGCTTCCCACCCCCACACCCCCTATGTATCAGCATCCACTAATCAGAGAGAATATTCAGCCTTTGGTTTTTTGGGATCGGCTTACTTCACTTAGCATAATGTTCTCCAATTCCATCCATTTATATGCAAATGCCATAATTTTATTCTCTTTTTATTGCAGAATAATATTCCATTTGTGTATATATACTACAGTTTCTTTATCCATTCATCTATGGAAGAGCATCTAGGTTGCTTCCACCATTTAGCAATTGTGAATTGTGGTGCTATAAACATTGAAGTGGCTGCACTACTGTAGTATGCCATATTTAAGTCTTTAGGGTATAGACCAAGAAGAGGGATAGCTAGGTCAAATGGTGGTTCCATTCCAAGTTTATTAAGGAATCTCCATACTGCTTTCCAGATTGGTTGCACCATTTTGCAGTCCCACCAGCAAAGTATGTGTGTGCCATTTTCCCCACATCCTCACCAACACTTATTGTTACTTGTATTCTTGATAACTGCCATTCTGACTAGAGTGAGATGAAATCTTAGAGTAGTTTTGATTTGCATTTCTCTAATTGCAAGAGATGTTGAACATTTCTTAATATATTTGTTGATTGATTGTTTATCATCTTCTGAGAAGTTTCTATTCAGCTCCTTAGCCCATTTATTGATTGAGTTGTTTGCTTTTTTGGTGTTAAAGTTTTTTGGGTTCTCTATATACCCAGGAGAAGAGTATTCTGTCTGATGTGTGTATGGCAAAAATTTGCTCCAAGAATGTATGCTCTCTGTTCACCTCATTTATTGTTTCTTTTGCTAAGAAGAAATTTTTAGTTTGAACCAATCCCATTTATTGATTCTTGACTTTTATTTCTTGCACTTTCCTTGTTAAGGAAGTTGGGGCCTAATCCGACATGATGAGGATTTGGGTCTACTTTTTCTTCTATTACGTGTAGGGTCTCTGGTCTAATTCCCAGGTCCTTGATCCACTTTGAGTTGATTTTTGTGCATGGTGAGAGAAAGGAGTTTAGTTTCACTTTGCTACATATGGATTTCCAGTTTTCCCAACACCATTTGTTGAAGAGGCTATCTTTTCTCCAATGTATGTTTTTGACACCTTTCTCTAGCATGCAATAACTGTATTTATGTGGGTTTGTCTCTGTATCTTCAATTCTGTACCTTTGGTCTACATGTCTATTTTGGTGCCAATATCATGCCATTTTTGTTACTATAGTTTTGTAGTATAGTTTAAGGTCGGGTATTGTGATGCTTCCTGCTTTACTCTTCTTACTAAGAATTGCTTTGGCTATTCTGGTTCTTTCATTTTTCCAAACAAATTTCATGATTGCCTTTTCTATTTCTATAAGGAATGACATTGGGATTTTAATTGGGATCTAATTGAATCTGTATAGAGGTTTGGGTAATATGGCCATTTTGACAATATAGATTCTGCCTATCCAAGAGCATGGGAGTTCTTTCCATCTTCTAAGGTCTTCTTCAATTTCTTTCTTTAGTATTCTGTAGTTTTCATTGTAGAGGTCATTCATCTCTCTTGTTAAATTGATTCCCAAGTATTTTATTTTTTTGAGGCTATTGTGAATGGGATAGTTTTTCTGATTTCTCTTTCAGAGGATTCACAACCGATGCATAGAAAGGCATTTGATTTATGGGTGTTAATTTAATATCCTGCGATTTTGCTGAATTCATTTATTAATTCTGGAAGTTTCTAGTGGAATTTTTTGGATCCTCTAAGTATAGTATCATGTCATTGGCAAATAATGATAGTTTGAGTTCTTCTTTTCCTATTCATATCCCTTTTATTTATTTCATCTGTCTAATTGCTCTGGCTAGAGTTTCAAAGACTATATTGACTAAGAGTGGTGGAAGAGGGAATCCCTGTCTTGTTCCAGCTTTTAGAGGGAATGCTTCCAGTTTTTCTCCATTTAGAATGATGTTGGCCTTGGGTTTAGCATAGATTGCTTTTACAAAGCTGAGATATATTCCTACTATCCCTAGTTTTTCTAGTGTTTTAAACATAAAATGGTGCTGTATTTTGTCAAATGCTTTCTCTGCATCAATTGATAAAATCATTATTCTTATCTTTAAGTCTATTGATATGATGGATTACATTTATTGATTTCTGTATGTTGAACCAACCTTGCATCACTGGAATGAACCTCAGTTGAT
>PVHX01018594.1:0-36579 GCA_004024805.1 Geosciurus inauris | reverse complement strand
TACTTGCACCATGTTGCAATCTCACCAGCAATCTCTCCTGCAGAGAAAGAGAATTGTTATTTTGAAAATATTTTGCACAAGACTTCAAAGACTAAGTCAAATGCTTCCCTATACCTAATATTATTAAAGATCCTTGCAAAGAGAGTATGTTTCCCTTCACTAGTTTTTACTTATAATCACTCTGATTACTCTGATGAACTTTCCTAAACACTAATCTTCATTTTCCTTTTATTTTACATATCACAATTCCAAATTTGTTAGCAGTACATTATACTTATTTTTTGAGATTGTAGCCACAAGATTCATGAGTTTTGGGGCTGGGATTGTGGCTCAGTGGTAGAGCGCTTGCCTCGCATGCGTGAGGCACTGGGTTCTATCCTCAGCACCACATAAAAATAAATCAATAAAGATATTGTGTCCACCTACAACTAAAAAAAATATTTAAAAAAAAAAAAAAAAGATTCATGAGTTTTGTGCCTGGCCATGTGCACACATAAATCCCTTACTGTTCGGTAAACCACCTTGTTTAGATTTCATATTGATTTAATCACCTTTATATAATTTCATATAGGATATTTATTCCTATAAATGTGAACTTAAACTGCAAATTTCTAGAATCAGAAAGACACTCTAGCAATAGAGACAGATTAAATAGCTTTCTGATTCTACAAATTTGCTAGTTAAATTTCACATTTATTGTTTTAGAAAATACACTCTTGTTTTACTGATGTTTATCATATCTTTTCTATGGGAACCATTAGATATGATCAATACTGTGATTTTAAAATCACAGTAATCCTATTATATTCTTTAAATTTTTACATTTCTTTTTTAATCTCTTATAAGCTTACAACTTTAGTTACATGAAGAACATGGTGAAGAACTGGGGAGAAAAACACTGCCATTCTTTCTTTCAAATCAGCTATGCCTGTCATCAGATCAGTAACAGCCAGCCTAGACTGCGATAGTATTAGATATTTTGTGAGCCATGCAATGCCCTTAAGGATTTATAAAACAGAAAACATAAAGCTTGAATGAGTATGCCGTGCAATCTTATATGATATACAGCAAATTTTCTCAGTACTGTGGAAACAGCCTTGCTTTGAAAGTTTCTTTCAGATTAGGGTTTGAATGAGACGTACAATTGAAAAGAAAACCGTTATATTAATGAGATTCAGAAGCCAATGCTTTACCTCAAAACACTGCCAGACTAAATACAAGGTAAACAGAGATAAAGTGACATGCCTAAGAAGAATAAAGCATCACCTAGAAGAAGAAAATAAAGCAGAAAACATATTAGCAATCATCACATTTCAAACATAATTTGAGAAGTATATTTCAGAATATACTTCTGAAATATATATTCAGAATGTACTTCGAGCAATAACTGAACATAGTGCATGACTAGGTAGGAGTGGGAGGTTCAGACTCTCTGGAATGCATATAACTGTGGTCGAGTGCTAGAACTACATTTTTTAAAGAAGCTGCTGCTGCTCAGTTTTCAATCCAGCCATACAAATGTGCAGCAATTTGAGAGTCAGTATAGAAAGTCAAAAGCACAATTCCCCTTAAGGGTGTTGAAAAATACTGTAAAGATTTTAAGACTTGAAGGCTTTTTACATTGTGTGCCTTGTGATTAAGAAATGAATTTGTACAAATGAGAAAAGCTCTAATATTTACCATGACAGGCAGAGAACAGGCCCTTCCATTCTGCTTCAGACATTACTACATTTAAGCTGTGCTCCAGATGTCTTACTTATACCCTAAATATATACAATATTTAAAGACAATCCAGGCAGAACATAATCAAATACTAAGATACTGTTTTTTTTATCTACAACACATTTTTTCAAATAGATGTCCTTTAGGTACAGAATTTTTGAAAGTGTGTTTTTCTTAGATAAAATATTTGTAGTCATTGCAGAAATAAACAAACATATAATTTAAATATGATTTTAGAGACAATAAACAATTTTACCTCTGAAACCCCTTTAACAGCTTTCATTTTTTACTTTGAATTTTTATTAAATCCATAAGAAAAGTAGCATGCATAGAAGAGTTTTTACTCAGTGGCAGCATTTGGAAAACTTCTCTTATTTTGGATCTTACAAGGAAAACTTTCAAATTTTCTCTTTTGAGTATGATGTTAGCTGTGGATTTATCATATGTACCATTTTTTGTTGAGATAATTTCCTTCTAGGCTTTAATTATTGATCATTTTTATCATGAAAGGATGATTAATTTTATCAATTTTTTTTCTGCATCTATTGAAATGATTCTATGAGTTTTATCCTTGATTCTGTTAACATTATGTATCATACTTAGTCCTAGATAATTAAATAAGGAGCACAAAGGAAAACTGAGAAAAAAGTATTTGCTAGAAATATCAATAAACATTATTTCATACTTAAATATGAGTGAATGCAATTCAGAATAGCACTTAGAATTTCCAGGTACAGTAATGTTTACAAAGATCAAGAGAGGATACGACGTGAAATGTAGCACAGACAGTTCTGCTGGACTCACTGCTACCACGTATTACATGCATATTCTAGAAGTAAAGATCTACAGCACAACAGCCTCAAGACAGTAAGAGGGCAACATGCCCTGGTGCCATCACTGTGGATTTTCCTAAGACAAAAGGAAGTTCTTGATGCAATGACTGTTAATTATAAAGAACAGACTGCTTAAAAGCAAGAGAGATCACTTTATGAAAATAATAATAAGTAAACATTTGGAACTCTGTAAAAGTATAATCAAATCACTTAAGAGAGTTCTCATAAAGGACCCTCAGAAAACATTTAACCTAGGAAAGCAGGGGCACTTAAAGAGTAGAAAGGCTAATAATAGTACAATTTACTGCTTGAACAGATCAAAGAGGAAATATACACACATACAAATTTTAAACCTATTTTTTGTCTATAAAAATGAAAGTCTATTAGAAATCTGGGAATAAAAGATAACACTTTTTTATTTGTTCTAATTAGTTATACATGACAATAGAATGCATTTTGACATATCCTATATAAATGGGGTATAATTTCTTGTTCTTCTAGTTTTACATGATATAGGATCACACTGATCATATAATCATATATGCACATAGGGTGATAATGTCCAATTCATTCTACTATCCTTCCTACTTCTATACCCTCTCCCCTCCCTTCACTCTCCTCTGTGTAATACAAAGTACTTTTATTTTGCCCTAGGTCCCACCCTCTTATTGTGAATTAGCATCTTCATAGACGAGAAAACATTTTGCCTTTGGGTTTTAGGGATTGGCTTATTTTGCATACCATGATATTCTCCAGCTCCATCTATTTACTTACATATACCATAATTTAATTCTTCTTCAAGGCTGAGTAATATTCCACTGTGTATGCATACCACATTTTCTTTATTCATTCATCTGTTGAAGGGTACCTAAGTTGGTTCCATAGTTTGGCTATTGTGAATTGAGATTCTATAAACATTGACGTGGCTGTGTCACTGTAGTGTGATGATTTTAAGTCTGAAGGGTAGCATTCTTAATCTGATAAAGTGGATCTGTCACCTATGGCAAATATAGTTGATGTAGAAACTTGGGTCACATCCTTTTTTAAGAAGTAAAATACTTTTTTTGTCTATAATGTTTCCATTGGACCTAGAATTAAATGTACTGATTAGTAAGATGGCTGAATAAGTCCGTGAAGATGTGAAAGGACTGGAAAAAGAAAAGCATGCTTTTTGCATATAATATAATTGACGACAGAAAATCTAAAAAATCCACAGGCAAATTATTAAGGCCCATTACAGATCTCACCTGTATCACTGAAACTACATTTCAAGAAATGTAGTCAATGTAGAAAACATTTATTTTACAATAACAAAAATAAAGTATGATTTCAAAGAGAAAGCTATTATTAGAATGTTAAGTATGATTAAAACACATCAAAAAATAATAATGTAAAAGTATTTCATAGATTGAGGCCTCAAAGTTCTAAATAATGGAAACACAATCATTGACAGAAAAAAGCTATATGGATGAAATATTTCAAAATGTAATAAATTTAATGCAATTATAAACAAAATTACAAAAAAAAATGGCTCCCATGTATATGAACTTCTGAATCTAAAGTTAATTTGAAATGTAAATGTCCATGAATAACAAATAATATTTTAGAAAAGAAAACAGGTTAGGTGAATACTTTAAGTAGATATTAAGTGTAATGAAAAGCTGTATTACCTGGGGCATTTTAAGAAACTAATTTAGTTCCTAATTCTAAGACAATTGTCTATTTAAATGGAAAAAATCTCTGCTTTCTTAAATGAAGTAAAAATTCATAACAAAATTTTAAACTTAGAAAAATACAAACAATTTAAATTATATTTAGGTTAGGTAAAATTAAACAAGAATAATATAACCAATGATTTAATAAATTTTATTTCAGAAAATTAAAAACAATGTCTGTAAGATGAAAAAAATAACAGTGTAGGGTAAAGATGAATTTGACACAGGAAGAAGATTAATATAATCTACGACACTGATGAAAGCTAGAGATACAAGATATGTAAAAGCTATACCTGAATAACCAAAGGACAGAAATCTAATAGAAAATCAACAAAGAGAGCCAACAGAGAGGTCATAAAAAAAGAAAATTAAGTTACTAATGATTGTATCACTAGTAATCAGACAAATGTATATTTTAACAATGAAACCATTTATACTAAGAAGTCTGGCAAAAATATGTTATTCTAATAACACTAAATCCTAGAGGGGTTGGCATACAAGAGGATATCCTATGCGTGACTAATGGTAACAAGAGCCCTACAAATTATTCAACATAAGAAATTGAAAATTCACGTTCCTGATACATCAGCAATTTCCTAGTTGACACCTAGTATCCAAGAATTCTTGAATGTTTAAATGTGCATTGTTTATTGTTGCACTATCTATAATAGCAGAGAAATGGAGTCCACTTAAGTATCCTTCGGTGAGAAAACAGGTAAGCTGTAATTTAGTTCCACAGTGCAATGTATATACCGGTGAAAAGGACTGAACTACATCTTCAAAGTCACAAATACAGATCTGAAATTCTAATGTTGAATGACATAATAAGATATTGAGTATTTCAAAAGCCCAGTTTTATATAATGTATAATTTGTACAAAATTATGAAACACACAAAATAATCTTATGTATGCTTATATTAATAAATGTAGCCAAAATACAAAACTTTCATAGAAACCATCAACAATGTTTTGGAGATAGTTTTTATTCCTAGGTGGAAAGACTCTTTCTTAATATTTTACTTGTTTGTTTGTTTATTGGCTAAAACAAATTTTAACATATGTATCTCCTCCTGCATTTATCATTTATTTGTGGTGAAAACATTCAAAATACTTTTGGAAAAAAGTACCTAATTTTGATCTACACTGAACTTGCTGTGCAATAGCATGCCAGAACTTCTTACTGCTATATAACTGTAATTTCATATTCATTGATCAACATCTTCCCTATAGTCCCTGACCTCCCAACTTCTATGAGATCAATGGATTTTAGATTCCATCTATAAGACAACCAGGTGCTACCTTCTCTTCTATGTCTCAGTTATATCATTGGACATAACGGCCTCCAGTTCCATCCACATTACTGCAAATGAAAGTATTTAATTCATTTTATGGGTAAATAATATTCCATGGTGTATAATGTATTCCACTTTGTTTATCCAATCTTCAGCCAATTGACTCTTAGGTGATTTCCTTTCATTTTGCTATTGGGAATTGTGATGAAATAAACATGGTAACAAATATAGCTTTTCTACATACTTATTTAATTATCTTTATATATATATGTACATATATATCTTCAGAATTGGAATTGATGATCATATGGTATTTTTAAAAAAAATTTTGAGGATCCTCTAGGCTTTTTTCCCATAATATACCTAATGTTTATAATAATTTACATTCCCATCAGTAAGATTCACCATTGGTTTGTCCTCACCAACATGGTTATGTTTAGATTTTTGGTAAGAACCATCCTTACCAGGGTGAGATGATGTCTCTCTGTGGTTTTGATTTGCATTTCCCTGATGATTAGTGATGTTGAACATTTTTTCATGTTGGTCATTTTTATGTCTTCTTTGGAGAACTGTCTATTTAGATCTAGTGCCCATTTTTTAAGTTTGGATTTTTGGTTTATAGTTTTTGTTGTTGCTATTGTTTATTTGATTGTTTTCTTTGCTATTGAGTTTCTTATACTGTATATTAACTTCTTGTTAGATGTGTGGTTTACAAATATTTAAATATTTTTCTCATTATGCAAGTTGTCTCTTTTTTTCCATATTTAATTTATTTATTTGTTCTATATAGTTTTACATGATATCAGAGTGCAATTTGATTCACTGTACACAGATGGAGGATAAGATTTTGCCCTCCTGAGTCTCAGGAAATAGGCAGAATCAGATGCTTCAACATCATGATTTATGGAAAAGGATGCAGTGCTTTGTAGGATACAGATCACTTGCAAAAGCTCTTGGCTTCCATATGGTGATCTTTGAGTTGGAATCTCTCTTCCCTGGTCGTGGTAGGGGTTCAGACCACAGTTGATCAAACTGAGGTCTCCAGGGCTGTGGCTTGTTTTTGGCCAGTGATTGCTGCAACAGCCTCTGGAAGTGGGGACAATTTCCTGGGACAGGTGCTCAGGGATAGACCACCAGCATGCCTTGGCTCAGGGACTTCTAATCATCCTGCACTTCATCTTGGGTTCCTGGGATGTTCTGAGACAGGAAGACATTTGGTACCCTCTCATATCCCAACCGTTGTTCCCATCAGATGGCGTTGTCTCTTTTGGTTCTAACTTGTCAGTTCCTTCTATCAGCTGTTCTGGTCATCTGGGATCCTGCTTAGAGTCCTCAGTACCATTCCCTTTCACTGCTGGTTTCTTTCCCATCTGATGGAGCTTCTGCCACCATGCATCTCAGTTGGCATGGCAGCTGCCATTCACTGGCACATCCCACCACCTCCATGTTACATTAGTAGCTTCTGTTTGTTTTTTAAGAAACAAATGAGAGAAAACATGGCGAAATATTTGATCTTACTTTTGAGTCATAATTTTTTGCTATATTTTGTTCTACACTTTTATTTATATTTGAATTCCATTGTTGTTTTTAACTTTTTAATTGATGCATAATAATTGTATGTACTTATGGGCCGTAGTGTGACATTTAATACATGTGTATAATGTGTCATAATTACTTCAGGTTAATTGGCATATCCATCACTTCAAATATTTTTTAATTCCATATGCTATTTCAAACTACCAAGGAGTTATTAATCAAAAGTTATGTTTAAAATTATTTTGTGTGAATGTTAAATGTGATTTAAATTATACTTTTGTATATTTCACTATATTTTTGTGATTGCATATTTGTGTCTTTTGAAGCGCCTTGTTTTATTAATAGTAGTGATCATTTGCTTCTTTAAATACCTTTTCTGCCCTTTGCAGCCCAAAATATACATTGAAATTCCTTAGAGGCATTAATATGGTATTTGACCAGAACTTAATTCATTGAGATTTTTAAAAGTAATGAAGTATACTTTATTGCATTCCAAAATCCTTTTAAAATCTTAAGAGCCTATATCTTATTTTCTTAGTTAGTTCCTATAGAAGCTACTAATTGTAAAGTTACAGACACATTTTCAATATAAGTTGTTGACTTTGTACATGTCAAAATGTAATTTAAAATTCCCTGAGTTAAAATAACAAAAATATCTTAAGAAGATATCTTTTTAAAAATAGTTTAATATATTTGCCATTATCTTAAGCTATATATTATTAATAAATGCTTTTCTGTTGGCTTCTCCATGCTGTGGGAATTTCTAAGTACTGTGTATACACGTATTTACTGAATCCTCATAAAGCTGTATGGTACAGCTCTTACACATGAGAAAACACAGAGTTAAGGCTGTCAATTAACTTGCCCACGTTTGTATAGGCAGAAAGTAGCCTGTTTTTGCACTCTAATAGTCTTCAATGATATTCACCTTATCTCATTATCTCATTCATTCTGCATCAATTTCTTTTTTTCCATGGTACATATGTATATCTGTTCCCTCTCTAGTTCAAGAATCATCAAGGATGTATCATTTATTGTTCTTGGGTTGAGACTATGGACACATGATTTTTCATACTACAAAAATTAAAGGGGCCATATCAGATATGCTTACAAGCCCAGGTTTTAAGCTCATCTGAATTATCACAGAGTCAGAGTTTTAGAGATTATATTAACATTTACGTAACAACAATAAAATTCTAAAATGTTACTAAAAACATTTTATATGCTCTGGAACTGTTCTAAAAGCTTTAAGTATACTGGTTTATTTGAGAAATATGCATGTATGAGATAATTGCAATTATCTCCATTTTAATAATGAATAATTTGAGATCCAGAAATTGTAAAACAATTATTTAAATCCTCATATCTATGAAGTGCTAAATTTGGATAACTGAGTTCTATCATCATTCAAAAATGCTTTATACTTGCCAAAAGAAAAGAGAAAATAAAAGGTACTGTTTTTAATTAAGCCATAATTAATTCATACATTTAAAGAGATACTGTTCATTCTTTATTCTGTAAACTTCTTATTACCTTTTACAAATGATCACCTCTTACTTTTTTCTTTATAATTGTACTAATGGAATGTAATTTTACTTGATTTTAATGTTCTTACTGAAAACCATAAGACTTGGCAAACCCTATATATATTCCCAAAATCTTTATTTTGCTTCTATTATATAATTTTGCTAGACCATGAAGTCCAAGCCCAAGGCCCAAAGATATTCAAGCACTTTCTTCCAATCACAATGTACTTTGATCTTGAAAGTACAAATGTAATACCGAGATATTTCTTTTTTCTCCCCTATCCCTTCTCTTTTTTGCTCTCATCCCACCATGATGAAAAATGACACCTATCCTATTCATCTTTGTAAATTGTTTTGCTGTCAATAGATTGCTTAGCCATTATCTACTTCTAACAATTTTGTCAAAATTGAATCATGTTGTCCTCAAATATGTTCCCAGGTGATGTTACAACCAAGAAATTGGAAACTAAGAACTTTCATGCAAGTTTTGTATGGAAGTTTGTAATTTAAGCACCTAAATAGTTCCTAAAATATACTTAGATGATTCAGTAAAGGCACTTCTGAAAATGCCTATTAAGTTCAAAGCCTGGACATACAGTATGCTTTTCTACTTTCTCCTCTGAGTTTTAGGTGAGTGGAATGTCTCAAACAGCAAGAGATATGGGAGATGTGCCATAATAATTAGTACATTTATAAAATATATGCAGATATTACTTCAATGTGTGCTGGATGCTAGCATTTTGATATCTTTACAAAATTGCCTAGCAATTAAGAATGATGACAAGATCAGCAATTGCAAATTAATCATCGCTAAAAACCTAGAAGTGGTATATTGATTTGTACTATGAAAAATTGTAAAATATAATGCCAAAAATACCTGATTACCTAACTTTTGAAGCCATAGAACTGATTTAGTAGGAGAGAGGGCAGTAAATTTAACAGAACTTTTCATAAAACAGGAATGTGCATGGAACATCCAAAATATTACCTAATAAATTGAAGTACTGTAGAATTTATATGGCAGTTCTCCCTTTTATAATTTAATAGGTAAAGTTCTCACAAAAAACTTACAGGAATACATGTATCATTATCATATACTTCCTGGGAAAATAGTATGAGATATGCACTTTGGGAGAAAGTAACAGACTATAAAATTAAATCTAAGTGCCAGAAGACTTGGCTTATTTTAACTATAATTTTATACTATAACATTAATGCATATTATTATGGACTATTGCTAGTTAATGACACCATGTATTGCACTATGTTACAAAGATAGTTTGCATACATTAATTGTTGTTACAAATTACTGAGGGAGCAACAATTTAGAAAAGTGCATTTAATGCATGAGCTTTTATATGAAACTTGAGTAAGTGAATCAAATGAAGTAAATATTGTGCAGAATTATTTTATCTAATGTGAGGGACAATAATAGTAAAATGTTTTTATGGATTCTAAGTAGTTTATACTGTTTCCAATGAAACACATCTTTCCTTAATATATCACTTCCCCATCTATTCAAGGGTTTTATTTCCAAATAACTGATGCTTCTTTGTAGCAAATTTTATATGGATAAGACACTTTGTTCATTTTAACAAAATTAGGTTCACCTTGTAGTGGAATCTGTTCCCTTCAGTGATCTCTGTTTTAACTTTCTAATTGGCAATACCACCTTGAATATCTACCTCATTCTCATCCTATACATAATTTTAAAGATGAGTTTTGGTCTTTTCTCCCCACTTATCTTGCAATAAATGTAATATTTATAATGCTATTTGATTCATAGAGATAATCATAAGTCATTTTCAAATGGTCAAGCATTCTAATTTCTGCCATCCAAGTAATATTCTTTATATGACAATAACCCTCAATTCATACTCTTACATATGACTTAAATTTAAACCATTCATACATATTATATTTTTATTATACTCAAAATATATTCAGTAAATGATGGAAAATAATTTAAAATATCTATAAACACATTAACATTTGAATTATCAATGGAAAATAAAATGTGATATGTCACATAAAAAAGAAGTGTATTAAATTTATTAAAAGTCAGTTAATATTAACCATCCTAATTGTGGAATCTCTAAACGGTGTTCTTTTGTATCCCTTGTTAGAGAAATTAGTTGATAATTATTGTTACCTGCAATTGCACAGGTAGATTTGAATGTTGTTTGAATTGCCACTTGATGGCAGTCATGTTTTGGTATCAGGAGGAAATTTTGTGTCTCTTCTGGTAAATGAGATTTAGATATTTTAAAGATATAGTCAGTGATCTTAGGAAAATTAAACTTTCTACAGTGAAAATAATGTGCATTGAAAGGACTAATTTGTCCATTATATGAAAACCTATATTAATTACATGATTCTAATGGAAGTGAAATCTTTATTAAGTAAAAGAGTTAATTTTAACAACTGTTCCATGATAAATACTAAAATTATTTCCATTTTACATAAAGATATTAGGTAAAATTGAAAGTAACTTTGGGATCAACTTACTCTTATGCTATATTAGACCCAGACTTAAAACAATCTGCAAGTATTTTGGCATCATTGGGGGGAAAATGGTTTCCATGTTTTAGCTCTTGGAGGCCTGAAACCTTCCATATCCTTGGGAGTTCTGGGATTTAGCTGAAAATTGCTAAATTTCTACCTAAAAGTAAATTTAAGTAGAAAGACTGATTTAAGCCCTCATCCTAAAAACGCTAGCCTATTTTCTTATTTTTTGTCTTGGTACATTTGTGAGCCAGTAGTCGATTTCGTCTGTGACTTTGTCCTAGATTGAGTTTTACCTTCTTTTCACTCTTGACAGAAGAAGGAAGTAAAATCTGGAAAGGTTTTGTTTCTTTATTTGGTTCCATTCTAATTCTCTCTCCCTTACCATTTGTGTAATCTCCAGGATGCATTCTGCACAGTCCAAATAAAAGCTGTGGAAATATCCCTGTATGTTCATGCTAGAAGATGTTCTACCATTCCTCTGATTCCCATCAGCATCCAATTTTACATTCCTTCTCCATCAGTCTCCTTAAACTGTGGTTCTCTTGCTAATTTCCATTCCATATGGTTTCAACTTTGTGATTTTAACTGTCAAAACATAACTTTCTAAACTCTTTAGAATTAATAAGAAGAAATTGTAATTAAAAGAGAATAAAATCATGGCATTTGCAAGTAAATGGATGGAGTTGGAGAATATCATGCTAAGTGAAGTAAGCCAATCCAAAAAAAAAGGCTGAATATTTTCTCTGATTAATAGATGCGATCCATAATGGGAGTGGGGTGGGGAGCATGGGAGAAATGGAGGAACTTTGATTAGGGTAAAAGAGGAGAGAAGGAAAGAGAGAGGGCATGGGGGTAGGGAAGATGTAATGAAATGGACATCATTATCCTAGGTACATGTATGAAGACACAGATTATGTGAGTCTACTTTGTGTACAGCCAGAGAAATGAAAAATTGTGTTCCATATGTGTACTATGAATTGCAAGTCTGCTGTTTTAAACAAAATAAAAATAAAATATTCTGTTGTTCTCAGTGATATTTGTAATATGGAAAACTTGACACTAAATTTTATTTTGTAAAATGTGTGTGCGTGTGTTTACACACACACACACACACAAAGGTGACCACCAAGGATACTGCTCAGACATGAGAATTTACTATAAATCTATTAATTAATATATATATTCCTTAATATGCTAAGGACAACAGTCCTGAATGAAGACTTTTGTAAATATTAAGATGTCATCAGTTTAAATCTAAAGCCCCCAAGTTTAATTAATTTTAATTTGAAAATGCCTTTAACAATAAGTAGCAATTATCTTTGAGGAGTTGGAAGTAATAATTAGTTAACAAGAAATTTATCCTCATATTTTAATAGTTATGAAGAAATTATTAAGGTCCATTAAAAAGGTAAACTATTAATAAATACAAAATTATAGTAAGGATTATTTTTGAATGTCATTTTCTCACTTATCAAAATAAACCTTTTCATTTATTATGTAAAATAAAACTTCCACAAAACATCATTTTTAAAAAAGGACCAGGATTAAAGTCATAGGGAGTCATTTTCTTTGTTTATCTTATTGGATTTAATAACCACCTATGTTGCATTAAGTTTATAAAGCTAACGCTTCATTTTTTGAATCTTATATGTCTACTAATTTCATTAAGATTTTATCTTGTGTGAAAGAAAACCTAGAAAGTTGCCTAACAAGTTATCTGCATGTTTATGAAATAATAGACCTAATTTAAAAGAATGGAGTATAACTTGTTTTACTCACAAATAGATATTTGGAGATCATTATATAACAAGAATCCATTTGTTCTTTGTTACAGTCAAATTCTTTTAAAAGCAGGTAGTCTTTTGTGTTTCATTTGCACTAATTTCATTAAATACAAATTTATACACCACTGATTGCACAAATCATGTTACAAAACCTTTTCATAATTATAATAGTTACAGAATAAGATGCACTTCCAAATCTCCAATAAAAGAAGTGCATCTTTAACTTATTAACTTAAAATTTTTATTGATGATATGGTACCAATGAGTTCTCCCTAAAACACAAATGACACAAGTTTTGCTCTTCAAACTTTATCATTTAGCATAAATTACTAAATTACATTGATAGCTATGATCAGAACTAAAAGAAAGAATGAAAGAATGTCCTTTGTGGTTTCCTAGATTGAACCAATATTTATTTATTATTTATTTATTTAATTATTTTCTATGATGATCACTGAAGTTTCATAGAAGGTAAAATTTCAGTAAAGAGATGTAATGACAAACAAAGCCCAAGAAAAAGTACAATTCAGAGGATTTATGTCCATAGACATTCCTTGTGTTAGAACTGGGAAATATGTTGAACTTCATTCAAGAGTTCATTAATTCATTAAGACTATAGACCAATGATATGACAGGAAAAGAAGTAAATGATTATAAATCTTATTAACTGTATTACTACTAATAATAATATTTAATAAAGTGAAGAAACAACAGACGGTTCTGTGAGAACATATAGTGAGTGGATATAGTGAGAAATAACCAAGCAAACCACAGTGGCAGCATATGGGGCAAATTTCTCCTGGGTTTGAACTGTTGGAAAAAGCTATGTCTAACCTCTATCCTTATCTGTTCAGTAAGTCAATTCATTCATGGAGAAATGGAGGAACTTTGGATAGGGCAAAGAGGAGGGAGGGTAAGGGAGAGGGCATGGGGGAAGGAAAGACGGTGGAATGAGATGGACATCATTACTCTAGGTACATGTGCTAATTTATTTCAAGTTTTTGTCCATTCAAGATAGAGGACCCTAATAACTTAGAGGAACAGATTACTCACATTCATTGTATTTTCACTGGATGATTTTAGATATTGTTATGGTTCACATCTTAAATGTTTCCCAAAGTCCATGTGTTGGAGGCTTGGTGACCAGCCTGTGGCACTGTTGTGAGGTGATGGAACATTTAAGAGGTGGAGTATAGTGGAAGGAAGTTACCTTATTGGGACAAGCCCTTGAAAGGAATATTGGAATCCTGGCCCCTTGCTTCCTTTCTTCTCCTTCCAGCCACCATTAGCTAAGCAGCTTTGCCATACCACAGGCTTTCACCATGATGTTCTGCCTCACCATACGCACAAAGTAATGTAGTTGAGTGGCTATGGACTGAAACTTCCAAAATGGTGAGCTAAAACAAAACTTTCCTCTCTTTAACTTGTTTTTTTCAGATATTTTGGCACAGTAACAGAAAGTAGACTAACACAAATATTTTTAAGAGATTTAAGATTAATGAACTTAACAGAAAGAACAGAAATTTTATAAAAAAAGTAGATCTATCTATTGATGCATGAATTTTCAAAATTAGCAGTTAATTTACAAATAAAATATAATAGTTTTGATATTATCCAGATAATAAATATATAAAGTTAATGATTGAATTTCCTTGCAAATTTTTTGAAATATTTGAATCTCAATTGTTTCTTTCTTGTATAAAATCTATAATTTAGAAATATATTTCATGAAGTTCTTATAAAAAATAAATTGGTAACAAAGCAAAAATAAAACATTTTTTCTCTTTATTACAGAAGCATGTTAAAATACATGCTAAATTTTCCACATATATGTGTGTATGTTTATTTTTGTTTCATTTATTTGTTTTGACCTGTAGTCCTAATACAAGGTTAAAACTAAAGGTTTTGAATAATTAAATTTAATAATTAAATATGGTGCCCTGTTTTGACTTTCCAGATAGGCAGAAATTACTTGGAAACACTTTTCCTATAATGTTTCAAATTTAAAATTGGAAAACGTTACAGAGGCATTATGCCAGCATAAACATAGGCACTATAAAAGTAAAATGTGGAATTAAAATATCCTTATTTTCAATCTTCTTATTAAAATATCTATTTGAATTGGAAAAGTACATAGGAGCAATTTATTCATCATTCATTTAAATTCTCAGCAAAGTAACAGCAACAATAACCTTTTGCTCAGGCACTTCCTGTAAGGTAATGACTATGTGGATCAAGGGTCTTCCAATCTTCTTAAAAGTTCCTGCTTCTCCAGACACTCATTAATTCTTAGGGGAGCTTGGGTCAAGAGATCATTGATGCATGATTCACAGGATAATGTGCAAATGGAATTTGTCATCACCAAATAAATTTATTATAAAATTGAAAATCAGCATCTTATTTTTAAGAGTATTTTAAGACAAGAATTTAGGGAGGGAAAGAAATTAATTTTTGCATTCCCTGGTGGAGGGGGAGTTTGTTAAAAATCTTAATGTGCATGCTTCCATTTAAAATATAAGTTGTGCCTACATTTATTATCTTTTCTTATATACAATCTTTCTAACTCTATCTGGAAACTAAGTTAGATACTTCTATTATACACTCTGACAGTGCTCTGTAGTTTTTCTAGCACTGCATATTATTTGCTCATTTGTTTATTGCTTGTTATTCCTCATAAACTAAAAGTTTCATGTGTATTGTAATACTATATTACTTCTAATTATGGAATACTGTATTACTTCTAATTATGAAAACTGCAGGGCAAAGTATTTCTCTGGCACATGGCAAATTGTTGATAAATGGATACACTACTTCAAAATATCTAATATAAATTTTATTCAAAGAATCGTCAATAATAAATAATAAATTTTCTTGAGACAAATATCAGCAAAAACTCTCTAAGTATTTTAAATATCCTTTTTAATTTGTTTTTAACAATTGAAGGTATACAACAATTAGTCATTCATAGATACAGAAATGATGAACCATGCATGCTCTTAAATCCAGAATACATTTACTTACAAGTAGATTTTCATCACATGACATAAAAAATGATACAATGTTTTAGAAGGGTATTGTATCATCAGATTTAGTTATATTATTTTATGCTAATGCCAAACAAAATAAAAGCTACAGTTGTTATTTGGGGTTGAAATTTCTATCAAAGTGAAAGGATATTATGAACCAAATTATTATTTTCATGGAGAATGAAAAATATGTTGAGTTTCAGCATTCATTTTAGAGTTTGGTGATATATAATTTCTTGTGGTTTTACATGTTTTATCTAACATTATGGATGTGAAAATTTAATTTGTATGAACAATATATATTAAAACTAATAATAAAATTGTCTATATGTAACTTACATGATCATTTTTATCTAAACTACATAAATGTTGCATTGACCTATATGAATTGATCATTTCAGAAATTAATTGGGCTAAAATTTCTGTATGTAGAGAAAATTTTTCTGAGTAATATTACATTGCATATAAATACCAGTTTCTTTATCCATTCATCTATTGAAGGGCATTGAGGTTGGTTCCACAGTTTAGCAATTGTGAACTGTGCTGCTATAAATATTGAAGTGGCTGTGTTGCTGTAGTATGCCCTTTTTGAACTCTTTAAGGTATAGATCAAGGAGTGAGATAGCTGGTTCAAATGGTGGTTCCATTCCAAGTTTTCAAAGGAATCTCCATACTGCTTTCCAGATTGGTTGCACCTATTTGCAGTCCCACCAGCAATGTAGGAGTGTGCCTTTTCCCCTACATCCTCACCAACACTTAATTGTTGTTTGTGTTCTTGATAACTGCCATTCTGACTGGAATGAGATGAAATCTTAGCATAGTTTTGATTTGCATTTCTCTAATTACTGGAGATGTTGAACATTTTTCATATATTTGTTGATCAACTGTATTTCTTCTTCTGAGAAGTGTCTAGAATAACAGAATCTTAAACCTAGGCACTTTACCAGAATTGGGGGTTTAGTATAGAAAACTTGAGATTCTCTTTTAGCTCAATTTCTCTATCATGTTTTTCTAGTTTTAATGTTTCTTTCTTTCTTCTTGTTTCTTTTTTTCCTTAAGGCCAATTCTGTTGACTTGGAATTCTGCTCATTATTTATGTTTTTATTCCTGCTTTCTCTGCTTTCCAGATCATTAATTGCTGATTTGATATTTAATTCTATTTCTGGAGGCACATCCTTGGTATTTTCAAGAGAATGAACAGAAAGAGTATAGATGTAATGGGCGTGACTACCTAATTCCTTAAGCCTTTCATTAGTCAGGCATCCATTTACTAGTGTTTCCTCTTGCAGAGAGTTGAAGATATCAGTTCATACAGTGCTGTAGTTTTGAAAATTTTAAGACTGTATATCATTACATTATCTGAAGAAAAGTTCTACCTAACTGCTTTCTGCAATTAGCTTTGGCAACAGGTAAGATGGAATGTTAAACTCTTGGTATATTCAAAGATTTCACAACACATGATGGGATAATAATGAACGTGAGTACTATTTTATCTATTTCACATTTCAATTCATAGGCCGAATTTTTATTTCTTTATGAATTAGAGCCCAGATCCCCTAAATTCTGCTAAAGTTTTATTATCTCAGAATCCCAAGTATATTTTAATTAAGTGATTTCTTTCTTAGATTAAAATACTTTACATTTTTTAGCCCCTTCATGAAAGCACATATTCTATGGAATGTGGTGATTCACTACTATTTCATTAATTTGAGCCTCGTTTTTTAAGATATTTTTATTACAAATAAGTTCAATTTGCTCTACAGTTGTATTTCTTAGTAAAGGACATCAATGCAAAAAATAGCCAGGTGTGGTGGTGCATGCCTGTAATCCCAGCACATTGGGATCCTGAGACAGAAGAATCGCGAGTTCAAAGCCAACCTCAGCAATGGCGAGGTGCTAAGCAACTCAGTGAGAACCCATCTCTAAATAAAACACAATAAATGGGGCTCAGTGGTGGAGTACTCCTGAGTGTAATACTTGGTACCAAAAAAAAAAAAGAACTAATACTCTAATCTTCACAATAAATTTATAAAATAGATAACACTTGCCATCCTTTGCTGTAGAAAATTTTCATAAGAACTTATAATATGTACAAAAATAAGAAAGTTATTTTTACTTGAAATATTTTCTTTTAAAATGATACAATTATTTTTTTAAGTAAATAATACTTATTTGATACTACTATTGAAAGTTTGGCAGATTACCTTACTTGACTTTGAAATTATATAGTAGAATATATTTTTGAATATAAATATTACTGAACACCAAATGAATTATTTTATTTGAGACTAAGAAAGCAGATCATGGTAAATAGACAAGAAACATGAAAATTTCATAGACAAGAAACATGAAAATTTTAGCTGTAATAGATTTAATTTAAAAATATTTTTGTTAACTAAATATAATGGGGTATTTCAGTATTGCTTTTCCTTTTAACATTTGTGGTTTTTAACTCAGGCATCCAAGAAAACACTTTCTAAGAGGGTAAAACATGTAAAAATTGACTCTTTAGTCATTTTGGTAACACATTAGAATGATGCTCTTTTTTGTAAAGAGTTGTAATAAGTGGGCATTTTCTGCCAACATCATCAACTGGAAGTTCAGAGAGTTGTTTACCTCAATTTCCTGGGTTGCAGAGTAGCAACTCAAATATGTATTAAAATACTGATAAAGGCTTCAATCGCAGGGTATAATCTTCTGAGAGCTATTCCCCTCAGTGGGTCATTACAGTGGATAATGGAAACATTTATAATCTCTAGATACAATTGGACTAAATGAAATTAGATTCCCAATTTCCTCCATATGAGAATATTTCATAATGTTGTCAGCATTTATTGAGCAATAAACCGGGGGGATTAGCATTGTACAAAAGAGAGCGATACATACAGTTCTCTCATCTCCTTTAGCCTATATCTAGAATGTTTATTTTTTAAATTAAATATTTATGCAAAGTATAAATTCAGATGCTGGGCCTGCCCAACGTTAAAAGGGTCAGTGAAGAATTTTTCCCTGAGCCATCTGCAACCAATATTAAAAAATATATATAAAGTGATTCTATGTGGAAGGGGAGAGTGCCTGCCACAGCAACCATCTTCAGGCACTCTGTGTCCGAGGAGATATCTGGAGCAGAAAATTATAAGAGGAAAAATTGTAGTTAAAGGAGAAAACAGTAAGCAAGTGTTGGCCATAATCTATATATAGGGTTTGTCACTTTACAACCAGCCAAGAGTAAATAAAAACATCTAATTTGAAATATATTAGAGATTTTTGAAAGTTTTTCCAATGTTAAAGTGACATTAGTAAGATCTAAAGCTTTCTACTTTTTGTTATTTTTATTTTTAACTGATAAAAACTGTACATTAAAAACATTGAGCAATATTTAAATCAGATTTAATATACTTATCTTTTCAAACATTTAACTTTTCTTTGTATTTAAAATATTCAAAACTGTTTTTATAGGTTTTTGAAGTACAGTGTATGTTGCTGTTCTCCATAGCCATCCCCCTGTGCAAATCCACAGCAGAACATCTTCCTCCTCCCTGACTGTAACATGGTACCCACTGATCAACATCGACTAGTCCCCCACCCACTCTTCCTGGGCCTCAGGTCACAGCTATGCTGCTCTCTACTTTCATGCAACCAACATTTTTAGATTCTACATATGAATGAGGACACAAGTACTTGTCTTTCTGTACCTGGTTAATTTCACTTAACCTAATTATTTCCATTTTCAACAATTATCCAATTATTCATGTTGTCACAAATTATAGGGTTTTATTCTTTTCTTTGGTTGAATAGTAATATCCTATTATATAAAATAATGCTATTTAATTTCATTGCCAATGGAATATCATTTGGAAAATTAAAGTTAGAAATACTTATAATCCATATGTGGGTGTGTGTGTAAATTATATTATGTAATATTGCATGTTTTTATCTTGCAAACTGCAATTACTTTCAGAAAATTATTTTCCTCTCCTGCCCTTATGCACACACATACACATGCTGCACACACAATGAGGCCATCACCTACACAATAATCTATGAACTACCATTGTTTCTTCTAGAAAAATATTATTTAAAGTATATTTATATTTTAATGCTGTTACATGCCTCTTATGAATAAGTATTTAAAATATGATTAGAACTAAAACTGCTTTAAGCAGTGTCCAGTGCCCAACAGATTTTTTTTTAGCCATTATAGATTGTCAACTCTTCCTATCAGTGGTGACATATCTACTTAAAAGCAATGTGCAAAAGCATAAATATTTTCCCCCAAAATATTTTCCCTGTTACTAAAATAATATTTCCATATAAAATAAGAGATTATTTTGTTAAAATATTAAGAAAGCCAAAAGTGCATATTGTAAAATTGATTCGTGTATAAGACTGTAGAATGTCCAGTCAATGGAAAGGTTACTACAGATTTCCATTTAATTATATGAGGACAAAATTGGAGTTGTGGTAAATTTAACTAACCTACATTCCAGTGGTTGTTTTATTACCTTTTATAGTGACAATATAATTTTCTGGAAAATTGTGATGTTTATAATAATTTATAAATGCATAATTTTGTATCTACCATCTCATATTTTTCCTGGCATCAACCCAGAAAGTGCAACCCAGTAAAACATCATGATATTTTAAGGGTGTGTAGTGAACTTGGGCAGATGGTTATTCATCTATGTTTTAATTCTCATTTGAAAAATGTAACTAATTAAATCTATATCTCAGCATTTTGAGGATTAATAGAGTTAATATTTCTAAAATGTTTAGAATAGTCTTAAGCACCAATAAATGCCAAAAAATGTCATAATATTTATTGTTGTTATAAACAGCATCACTATTATCATTATCATGATGTAGTCAACTTGTTAGAATGAGTTTTCTTTATGACTACATTATAGTGATTTGATGAAAAGAAAACATACAAAAGATTGGTTTGAAAAATATACTGCTCCCCATTTATAAAATCTTACAAATAAAGGTGTATTCAAAATACATTTTGGATCATTATGTGTCTCAGACACATTTAATTGGAAACAAAAATTCATTCAACTTTTGGAATTTCAGAACAGGAACGACTGAAACAATGCAAATGCTTTTAAAAAATATATATTCAAAAATAATTTCTGAAAATTAACCAGAGGTTTCTCATAACTTTTATATGACAAAATAAATTGTATACCTGATTCTAAATAATGATAAAAATATTGTATAATGTTTATATAGTCAAATGCTATTTACTTACATTTCTAAATTTTAGGACATATACAACACATAGCTTTTACTATCTATAGTTTATAAATTATGGAATGAAATGTATGTATGCTAATTAACTTGACTAAGCTCACAATTAATGTATGATGTATTTCAAGCTGTCACCCAGATTTACTGAGTCCAAATCACATGTGCTTTACCCAACTGCAGTAGGGCAGATGGTGGAAAGGGGTCTAATGGCAAGCTGTTTGGGAAACCCTTCCAACTCCATTCATATGAAGCATTTGCCAAGTTGTAAAGGGTTTATTCCAGGTAATTTGGAGGAATGAAATCAAGACTATGATTTATTTATTTATTTATCACCTACCATAGAGTTTGGTACACAAAGCTCCATGTTTCTGAGCACCCTGTTGGCCAATGCCTACTTAGTGTTATGTTGGTGACTAATAAAATATGACAATTTGGTTATCTTCTACACTAATTGATGCTCCAAGGAAGAAGAAAAAAAATATGGCTGATTATATGTAAGTTTAAGCTAAAAATTGAGGTTGAGACCTTGTAGACTAATATGATGAAATAAAGATTTGAAATTGATTAAAATAATTGAGCTCAGAAAAACACAGTATAAATTAACTTATTCATCTAGTCAGCCATTAAAATCATAAATATTGAATATTTATCAAATTTCTGGAATTATATTTCATGGAATTACACAGATTATAAATATATGAATTATATAGGCAAATGTTTGTAATAGTGATTTGTTCTTAATATGTAAGTAGGAAGTAAGATTTTAGAATGATAATGAAAAGAAAGTAGCAGAGAAGTGAGTGAAACTTAGCAAATCAGAGTAGAAATTAAAGTACCAGAAGAATAATAGAAGAAAATGTACACAGACTGTTAATTGTTCCCTTTGTATTTTAGACTTATTTGAAAGAATAAACCTGATGAACTATCAGCAAAGGTATCATAAATACCTAAATTAATATTTTATACATAGAAGTAATTGAGAAATGAAGCAGAGAATCTTAAAAGTGATAGAGAAAACCCACAGGGCAATTATTTTCAAGGTTTTTTGTGTTTGTTTTTGTTTTTTTTTTTTTTTGGTACTGGAGATTGAACTCAGGGGCACTCAACCACTGAGCCACATCCCCAGCCCTATTTTGTGTTTTATGTAGAGACAGGGTCCCACTGAGTTGCTTAGCGCCTTGCCGTTGCTGAGGCTGGCTTTGAACTCGCGATTCTCCTGTCTCAGCCTCCCTAAGTGCTGGGATTACAGGCTTGCGCCACCGCGCCCGGCTTATTTTCAAGGTTTTAAGAATGAAAGAAACAATACAATGTGACTGCAGGCGGTGGTTGCCTAAAATTCCATGTCCCAGAGGTTCAATATTTCTATTAATTAAGAGGAAGGTATTGGAACTGCAAAAAGAAATAATTTAGAATGCCTAGATATGTTCCAGGCCATATGAGAGTCACACCTTGAAAAAATTATATTTTTTTTTGTACAGGGGAATATTATGGCTCATAAATTTTAGCAGAGTTCGATTATTAATAACGGAAATGTGTTTGTTGCTGCATTGCCCTTCGTCAGGTTTTAATAATTAAAGACATTCTTTTGACTAGCCGACTGATGAAAATTTATTTTATTGAGACATGTTTTTAAGTAAGCCTTCAAAGCTGTTCTCCTTATTGAAGTTGGCTGGCTTTGGCCTGGGTCCCAGTGCCTGGTCATGACATGGACACACACAGTGTCATACAGTCATATGAATACCTAGCTTAAGGAATACCTGATACCATTCCACTTTCTAGTTCTCAAATGTTGCTTAGAAAATGGAAATACAAATGGCTTATAAATCTATAGTTTGTCCACGAGAATAAGTCCTATCATAATGCATGTGTTGAGGAGACATGACAGAATGTAAGCCTAAATAGAACAAATAAATAAATTAAATATGAAAAAAAAGAAGTAAGGATGAATAATATTCAAGGAAAGTAAGATAGAGTCTATCTGACACATAATAACAGTATAGGGACTGGGGATGGGAATGTAGCTCAGTGAGAGAGTGCTTGCCTAGCCTGTGTGAGTCCCTGGGTTCAATCTGTGGCACCAGAACAAGCAAATAATATATCACGGAGAAAGATAGAGAGACTGGTTGTAGTTCTGCTATGTACCTAAGAATCACCAGAGGGGATTCTGGAAAAACTCAATGGTTGATTGCTCTCCTAGGATACAAGTGATCTTTGCCTCAATCCCCAGTAATGAGGAATCACTTGAGAAACACTTTTTAATGTCGACATCTCTTCCCTTAAAGGCTAATATAACTGATCTGGGATGGAACCCAAGAATAACTAAATTTGAAAACTTTTCAATTTGATCAATGAGCACTAACAATGATAATTGATAACCATTTTTTTAATTAAGGAGGGCATTTATTTGTCTGATGATCTATGCTGAGATGATAGAGCCAAAAGTAATCACAATTTTTCAAATTGCCATTTAAAATGGCATGAGAATTACCAGCATCCAGATGTGATACATCCTGCAAGAATGATGGAAAGTGTGTTGAGAGACAGCTGAGGCCACCCCTCACACGCTTCCCCACTTTCTTGTGTGCCAGCCACATTATGCAACTATGAGATTGCAGGTACACACATTCGTCTAAGCTTTTGCTATTTCCTTTGCTTAGGTTCTTTCTGTCTCCCAGTATTGCATATTCTTCACTCCACGGTCAACTGTTACTCATCCTGTGAATCTTTCAGTGAATATTGCACTTACCATCTCCATGCCTGAGATGATTAATAACTGACTCCTTTGTGCTTTCAAGAATTTTAGCAATTTTATCACATTGTATGTTAGAATGGTGCACTATATCTTACCCTTCTTCTATTTTTTAAGTTATTTGAAAACATGAGCTTGCCTTTTCCTTTTGGCACAAGTATTCCTTTTTAGATGCACATGAGAAGTTGTTTAATTATCCAAATAGACACATACATCTCAAGTGGCCAGATGTGACAGCTCTTAAGTTTGTCAAGAAGACATGAAGGTAATGTGGGTCAGGTTGTCTGTTTGCTTGGACTCAGATTACTAGAAGTTGCCTCTTAAAAAATGTCTGAATGTTGCCTATTGCCCAGAATTATATGGGAAATGCCAGAACTCACAATTTATTTATTTTATATTTGCATTTCTCAGATACATATTTTATGAAATCTTCACTTATGTTCTTTTTCTTTGTTATCTTTTTAAAGGCAAGGGGGAGAGAGAGGGGAAAAGTTAGATGCATAGTTGTTGAGATGTAGGAAAAATAGGTAAAAAAGTAAATGGCAGATGGTTTTATGAAAGACTTGGAAGGAAGAAGATAAATAGATAGATAGGTTAGATATAAATTGTATATGATGTAGTTTATACATGAACTTCCAGTATCTATCTTTCAAGGGATGGAGACTTACTTCCTCCCCTTTGGTGTCGATTACACTTCATGACTCAATTTTGTCCAATAGATTAGAGCTAAAATAACAGTGTACTATTTTTGTTTATATAAAAGGCACTGAGCCAGGCATGGTGGCACATACCCATAATCCAAGCTACTTGGGAGACTGAGGCAGAAGAATCACAAGTTCAAAGCCAGTCTGGACAACTTAGAGCAAAACTGTCTCAAAATAAAACAATAAAAATATCTGTGGATGTATTTCAGTAGTAAAGGTCCCTGAGTTCAACCCAAGCCCTGGGGGAAAAAAAAAAAGCCTTCCTCCTTCTTCTCCTTCTTCCTCATTTACTCTCTCTAGAATCTTTCACTTTTGTGGAAATTAGTTTACATGGTGTGCCATGGGACCCTCAATGTCTCCATGGAGATATTCATGTAATCAGGAATTGAAATTTTTTGCCATCATTTCATGCAAGTGAATTGTCTTGCAAATGAACCATGCAGGTAACTTCCTTCTTTTAACCATATAAAAACCTTGGCTCAAAATACCCAGCTAAGCTTCTCTTGAATTCTTGATCTAGAGAAGCTATGCAGTGAATATTTATTGTGGTAAGCCATTATATTTGAGGTAATTTATATGAAGCAATAGATGCTATAGACAATGAAAAATAGGTAGGGGGATGATAGAGAGAAGTTGAAATATAGAAAGATAGAAGAAGCTTGCATATACAGAGATATTACAGCAGTCTATAAATTCAGAAATATATGTAATAATAGAAATTTAACATATTTTATCACAAGTGGGTTTGGTAATTATTAATTTCAAATATGTAAGCCTTTCTTTTTCTTACCTATGCCTTATTTTAGCACTGAGGAGTCACAATAGTCACACTTAATATAAAGAAAAATAAGTCAATGAATCCAATGTGATTTTCTTATCCTAAATATTTGCTTCAAATTTTTAAATTTCAAAAATTAACACTGCAAGTTTATAAGAGAGATATGTCATAATGTTATTCATTGTACTTTTTGTAGTACAATGAATGCAATTTTTTTTGATAGGAATGCTAAGAACAGTGAGTGTGTGGATAAAATGCGAATTACAGACCCTCTTTCTCTTGCACTGCCCCTAAAGCAGAGTTATGGTAAAGAACATTAAATATAGAGAGATTTTGGATGCTTGTATGACTGTTACAATTTTTAAGAAGTCCAAGTGAATATTTGAAACAAATTTAAAAGTTTAAAAGTTTATTCTAGAACATCTGTGTTTCCTGATATTGGGTGATATGTACGTATTTCTAAAATTGTTACTGTAAAAGTGAAATACAGCTAAACTATTATTTATGCCATGTTACTCTTTCTATCCCCAGAGGAACTATTTGTTGAATGCAGTGTGTCAACATATAATCATATCATCTGCCTTAACCAGTCCCTGTTTTATGTAAATTTGCATTACCATGTAATTACTGTAGTGAAGCTGTAAAAGTATGAAAAATACATGATCATTTCGATTCATACCAGTTTTCCTTCCATTGTCCAGTACATACTATTATATTGTAGGATTTTGTCATATACTGGGAATCAATTCACTAAACCTAGGGAAAAAAAAATTTCTGTAACTGCTTTCACAACTGAAAAGAGGCTAGTGACTGGTTTTTTGTCCTTCTTTGCATCCTTTTTGCCTTACTTGCATCTTTGCCTCCTTTTCTTCCTTCCTTATTTCCTTCCTCAGGCCTTCATCCCCATCCCTCCCTCCACCTCATTTTTTAATATAAGAGTTTGAACTGCCTTTAAACACACACACACACACACACACACACACACACACACACCATAGCAGCAGGTGGAATTCTTCCCTGAGGTGAAAAGTGGCACTATTCACCATTTAAAGAATTTCATTTTCATTATCATTAAACAACAAGGAACTGCACTTTTTTCCCTTGTACTCTTTTGGTGTTCTTCTGGTAAATGTTCCTTGACGTTCAAGACAAAACTGTCGTGCTCTAAAGGCCTTGCTCCACTATTAATAGAATTCACTAAGATTTGACTTTCTTCATTTACTAGTGTGCTTTGCTCCTAAATTAGGAACATAAGGCTGGATGAAGTTCCAGTATGTCTTAAATAATAGCATTTATTCTACTAGGGAAAATTTGGAGGGTACAAAAATAAATGTCCAGTTATTTGCTGAGTTGATTGACTATATTGGTTAGAAAAATATATTGAAGGTCATGTTTTGCTGATTTCTGAGCAGACTTTTATTATTCCATGATTTTCTGGATCCTTTGTCTAATTATAATATAAAGACTAGTATAATATCAAATTGATAAACCATTGTTACCTAAATGGTCGGTCAAAATAGATATTGATGTTTCCTCTATCTACAATCCATTTATTATTCAATAGATCTGTATTCCAGTCTTTTCCACTTGGATTCTACAAGAGGATTAAGTTTTACAGAAAATAATTTGAGTAATTTTTCATTTTTCTCAAACACAGGCTATAGCTAACTAATACAATTCTTGAAGGATATGAATGAAGTTAATATAATACATATACTATCTTAGGGTACTGGAGGTTAATTTTCACACAGGATATTATCCCCAAGGTGCATTATCCCCAAGGTACTGAAACAGTGTCCACATCCCTCTTTACCAAATCAAGTCAAATAATTGGAGCTCCTTATTACAAACTACATCTTCAGTTACATTATAAACAGATTTTCACATATTTGATATTTGAATGTGTCTTACAGGAAATGTATACATTCAATATTTTTTGTGTGTTTCATAGTACATTTTTACTAAATTGATGATTGACCTTATAGTGACAGATTTATTAGAATCAAGAAAATTAAATCCTTTCTTTGGCAATCATCACTGCTTACTGATTTACATTTGTTTTTCTTTAGGACTAAATTATAATATCTGCAAAAAGAAAGATGTTTGCTTCGGGTACACTATTATAACTATTGTTAAAATTTTATATGAAAGAAATATTTATAATTTATTTTTTCTTGTATAAAAATTTTAAAGACTGTGATTTCTTCTACCATATTAGACTGCAGTAAAATGACATCTGATTTAGCACCACAAAATATATTTAAATGTTTTAAGAGCGATGGATGAATATTGCATGGTTTTCCACAGAGTGGTCTGTGGCCTAGCATTTGAATGTCAGGAATCACTGGTTTAAGGCCTTCTTTTGTGCTGGTTGACAATGTGCAGTAATAGGTTCAGATAGACTAATTTGTGCCTAAGTGATAGCTAATATATCTTCCTCCCAGGTAGTATTTAACTTGATTAAAATGGACAGGTCAACATAAGGCATTTCAAGTGGGAATTTCAAGCACCATTGAAAGCTAATTGGGCAAGACAAAGCTTCTAAGGAAAAAAGTACATTGGGAGTTGCCCACATTCTAACTCGATGTTATGAAAAAATTGTATTTGCTTCATATTTGATACAGGCACTCTTGTCCTGGTCAGTGCATGCTGCACAAGGAGTTGCTTCCTTGGTGTATGAGTTTCTCTAATTACTCATTAACAAATTGGAAAGAAAATTTCCAGGTGATGCCTCACATAATGTGATCATGTGCACCATGTGATTCTAAAGTTTGCAGTTGAGTGTTTAAAACAAAACATTTTAAAGTATAATAAGCCTTTTCCTCTCTAACATTTTTCCAATAAAAGAAAAATAAGTAGAAAACCAAATTTTAAACATATACAACACAGGGGTCAGTGAGTTTAACGATTATACAGACCCTTCAGGTATTAATATGTATTAGTAAACAAGTAAGAGAAACACTTAAAACTCTGAGTGTGAATGACTTCTCAGAAGGCATTTAAATTTATATTTAAAAAAACATGATAGGCATAACAAAACATCCCTACTGTATGTACTATAGCTACAAAATGCCAGTTTGTAATCTCAGACAGGAAAATTCAATGCTAAACTTTGCCTTACTTCTGAGTATGTTTTAAAGTATTGTGAAACTCATCACGTGAAATTGTGAGGATGATTTAAGAACATATATGAGTAACTATGTAATAAATACCCTTTCTGTTCTGGTTATGTTTATGATAAATAATTTTATTCATAAATTTGTCTCTCTAGCTACCCCAATATGATCACAATTTCTTATTATTTATGGCATAATACACCCCCCAGTATTACAGAACTAAATTAAACTTAAGTGCATGATTCTTTTTTTAAACACCTGGCTCATCTACTCTCTCTCCAGGGGAAAGGATTAAATGTGCTGTGGTTTATTATTCTTTTTGATTATATGTTATTAGAGAAAGTTAAGTGCTCTCTTATCTAACATGCATAAAATAGGATTATTCTTAACAAGGTAACTTCTACCAATGAATCATGTTATCTTTGCTTTAAAAGCTACCCAAGTATGTCCTTTAAAGAAAAAAGAAAACTATTATAGAAAATTGATTTTATAGATTATTAATGATACCAATACAAAAATAGTTACATAGGAAAGGTTTTCAAAAAATAAATAAAAATTACAAGTAACAATTTAGTTGCTTGATATTTTAAGTAATGAAGCAATGTTCTATATCAGGCAATTAAAAATTAAGCTATTCTCGCATTCATATACTTTTACCATAATCTTAATCACTTGAGAAATTATATTGCTAAACTAATAGTCCAAATCTATTAAAGTAAAAACTGAAATAATCCCTTCATAGTTCCAAGTTTTGTTTTCTTTTCCTTGTTTTCCCACTCTCTCTCCTCTCTTTTCCTTCCTTATTTCTGCAGGGACATCATTATTCTACACCTGGAAAAGTCCAACCTTTTCATTTTCCTCTGATGTATGTGTTGATGCTCACCAATTTTCAAGGCATCAGACGCACTGACACATCTTGGCTCCAAAATGAGGAACCTCACGTTAGCAATCACCACTAGTGAACTGACTTTTATTTTCTGCTTGTGTTCTTGATTAGTGGGATTTTTTTTCCAACTCCTCTGTATTTATTGCTCAATAATTAGAAAGCTAGAGAATTACCCAGCTTCTCTTAAAGTTTTTGCACAATGCTTCATCAGTATTAACGTTTCCCTCCTTACCACTATCACACTTGGCTCCTGCTCTCTTCTCCTACTCCTTCTACATTCTTGGATGGTTCTGTCTTATGTTCCCTACAATTACTAATCAATTTGAACAGAAGCTGGTTCATTTTAGCATATCTATCAGTGCATAGATCAATTTCTCCTTTAGTTAGTAAGTCATCAGTAACTGTTATTTGTTATGCTCTAAATGTTTGCATCTCCCAAACTGAGATGTTGATTCTTAATTGTTACCATTATAGTATTAAGAGTTGGGTCCTTGGGATGTGATTAGGTCATGAAAATAGAGCCCTCCTGAATAGGATTAGTGGCATTATAAATGAAGCTCTACACAGTTGACTTTCCCTTTCTGCCACATAGGGACACAGCCAGAGGGTAGCTACCATTTATGAGCAAATAGACCCCATTGCTAGACGGTAGATTTGTTGGAAACATGGTCTTGGAATTTCTGGTCACTAAGCCTTTAAGAAATAAATATTTAGCTGGGCACAGTGGGTCACTCCTGTAATCCCAGCACTTTGGGAGGCTGAGACAGGAGAATCATGAGTTCAAAGCCAGCCTCAGCAATGACAAGGCGCTAAGCAACTCAGTGAGACCCTGTCTCTAAATAAAACACAACATAGGGCTGGGGATGTGGCTCTGAGTTCAATCCCCAGTACAAAAATAAATAAATAAATATTTGCTTTTATAAACCACCCTGTTTTGGTATTTTGTTACAGTATCCTTCACAAAGATAATATTTAACTAATTTTTTCTAAAATCAAACAGTATTTAGAAAACTACAGTGTTTCTATACCAGAATTTATTCAAATTAAAATGTCTACACTTTGGCTTTGATAGTGGGTTTTTATGACCTAATTTTAAATTGGCCTCGATTTCCAAGACAGGGTTATTAGTGATTATAAGCTGAGGTTTTGATATTGAATATCACTAATTTATCAAATTCAAAACATTTCAAAATTCAGAGTAATTATAAATTACAAGACCCTTATAGGATGCTGAAACCCCAAAATAATAACAAGAATATAAAGAGTTGTCTAATGAAAAGCATTGATCAGAAGCAATTATCAAAACATGGGTTGGACTGAAAATATCACAAAAGTCCACATCTTCATTATGATTTTAGTTTTCATTTGTCTTTCTTACTTTTGCTTTTTGAAACACTACACTAAACTAGATATGCTATTATTAACTTTGATTTTCAGAAAGACTATGAAATAAGGTCTATTCATATGTTAATATGCAGATGAAGCGTATGAAACTGTGACAAATCAAGAAAACTGAGGTTGCACAGCTGATATGGTAAATCTAGGATATCTTACTTAAGCTTCAGGCCAAAACTCAACTTTCTATTCCCTCATAAACCTGCGTCAGAAATTTAGGACAACTTCCCACAAGAAAGCTCTTATCTGTGTCTTGATTTTTTATCTGACAGCTAGGTAAGTTTTGTGGATGACCAGAAAATGTAATGCTGATCAATTGACATGCTTTTTCTCAGTATCCTTCTATGAAGCATCCTGGTGGGAAAATATTGGCTTTAAAGATTGCTGCAGAATCAGTCATCCAAACTATAACCTGCTTACCATGCTAATCGTTGGAGTTGTCTTTATTTTACTGTGCAACACATTTCATATCTTTACTTTCCTAGTCTAGATATGGCATAAAGAGATAAAATGAAACAAGTTATGTTCATGGAAAGATTAACATCCCTGAAATATGTATACTGCTTTTAGAATGAAAGGAACATCTTAGTTCATGTGACTCAGGGTGATAAGGCCTTTATTATTTTTTCGTATCCAGGATATTTTTTAGTTCCAGGACTCCTGTGGAAAACATAATATACTGATGCTCACAGGTCTTACATAAAATGGCATAGTATTCATAAATAACCAAAATACATCCTTTCATATACATTAAATTACCTTAGGACTTCTTATAATGCCAGAACATTATTATAAATACTGTGTAAATATTTGTTATTTGTAAATATTATTTTTAAATATTTGTATTGTTTGGGGAACAATGAAAAGAAAAATGCCTGTACATGTTCAATACAGAAGACAGTTCTAAGGCTACCTACACAGTCCATGGAGGACATGAGTTCAACAAGGCTCAGAGTGCTGAGCCTCTATGAGATGGCAGGAGGCTTTACATGGTGAGCCTGAACATCAGTACATTTGTGTGGATTCAGTGTATTGCTCAGTGCATGCCAAATTAAAATTTGTATTTTGGAAATTTTTGGATTTTTTTTTCTCAATATTTTTGATCCATGGAAGCAAAATCCATAAATATGAATGGCAAACTCTATCCATGTCTTTGTGTACGTACATGCACATATTTATTGAATAAAGGTGGCTCAACTTCTTGGCATAGGCTTAGATGAGGCTTAACTACTCAATATTGTGATGATTAATCTTAAGAGGGTCAGGGTACTAGACTCCCTCAACAATTTCCACTTTGCCCAGAATATAGCTTTGCTGAAATGTTTTCCTTCATAGGCACCAGTTATTGCCAAGACAGAACACATGAAATCATTTTGGTAACTGCCTCCTTCATATTAATACACAGCTCTGCATATGTCCACCTTTAAAGCTAAATATTCAAAATTTAATGAAGATTGGTTAAGGTAGGCTAGGATGGGGACAAACTATATGTTCAACTACCATATGTTTTGCTGGCTACAAGTCTAGTTTTTCTCATTGCATATAGAGGTCAATTATTTATCTGGATAGTGGAAAGATGAATAATGTGCTGCTCATATTTTCTTGAAAATATAGTGAACTGTTGTACACCCAAGATTATTGAAGAGTCTATCACATTGAATTCTGGGGTAGAGTTCAACCATTGATTACAGAAAGTTCTACTTCTACAACCGCATGAATTTTTAAAGTGTGCCACAGTTTAAAGTGATGGGACCAGAAACTTGCACAAAGTCTAGTTTAAAGAAAAATTTACAAAATGCCTCAAATATATTATGGTTGCTCAGACTATGAATTCAACTACTATCTTCTTAATGGAATTCTAGGAAAAGGAGAGTCATTTCTATGTGTTGGAACCACCTATTAGCATCTGGAGGAGGTCTGAAGACACTTTATAGATACTGGAAGTTCAGCTTTATAAAACATTAATGAAATAGTTGTCAATTATAACAGTGTGTACTCAGTAACACTGGAAAAGTAAGAGTCCTCTCTTCTTTCCTAAGTGCACAGGGGCACCTCTGAAGAAGTCATTATGAGTTCCATTCTTTGGCTTTCCTAATTAGATCTTCAAACACTCATCTTTTTTATCAAGCTGCTAAAGTGGATGAAGTGATTTATGATGTCCAGTTGTGATAGTTTTTAATCACTGTGACCAAAATACCCAATATGTTAGTCAGTTTTTCATTACTGTCACCAAAATACCTGGCAAGCACATCTTAGAATAGGAAAGTTTATTAGGCCCTGACAGTATCAGCATTTTAGTCCTTGGTAAGCCAACTCCTTTGATCTGGGCCTAAAGTGAGGCACAATTTTATAGCCAAAGGACAAGACAGAGGAAAGCTTCTCAACTCGTGGCAGCAAGGAGGCAGGGACAAGATATAGTACTAACTGCAAACCCCCAGTGACCTACTTCCTCCAGTTGCACCCACCAGCCTCAGTTACCACCCAGTAGTATATTTAAATTAATAATTCATCAAATGGATTAATCCACTGGTAAAGTCACAACTTTCATAATCTAGTCATCATTTTTTAACATTAGTACATTGCTTAAAAGTTTTTGTGTCGATATTCCAGATCTAAATCATAACACTATTCCTGGGAAACATTACGATGAACTTCCTTTATACAGGAGGAGATATATGTACTTTTCCAGTCTTCTGAAAAACACGTTATGGAAAAATAAAACCACATCTCTGAAATTACCACTAAACTACAAATGCATTGGTTTGTAAAATAAAATAATGGATTGAGTTAGAATGGTACCAATTTTTCTGGAGGTAAGACATAAAAATCAATCAATAGAACACTTACACAATAGAACAGCAGTTAGGTGGAGAAGGGAGTAAACCACATGATTGTACCCCCCATTCTGGTTGGCAAGTGGAGCTTATGGAAACTTTGAAGCCAGATGTTATGACATATGAAGTCTTTCTGATTATAATTACATCAGTTTGATTGTCATCAGAGACAATAGGAGAAATATATCAATGTATTCTAAATTTTGCCAGAAAAAAATTGTTACAAAAGATGAAATAAAAATTGAGGAACTAAGGATGTAAAAAACAAGCATGGAACTTTGGTTTACATGAGGTCGCTATATTTACATAGGTATGGGGATGAAGGGACCTACTTATGTAAATTTACAGCTGTTGGTTAATATCTTAGATAAATGCTTCAAACCCTTTTTCTTGGTTTTAGGGCCTTGTTAGTTTCCTGACACTTGAAGGGGTCTAAAAGGACTAATAGATGAAAGTTTAAAAGGCCAAGTTCATCTAAGTTCATGACAAATTTTCATGTATATATAATTATATTGGAAAGCAATACAGGTAGAGTTAAACATTATTTGCAAGTTATAGAATGTGTATTTTTGCTTTCAGTATTCTATTTTAAAATGTATCTATTTGACATGCATTATTAATATTTTCCTCACTTGTATTTAGGTACCAGCTAAGTCATAAAATACTAAGGTATAAAATATTTTCATCACTCATATAACCACAAGTTGTGTGAGTGGTAAAATGTTTGAATGAAAAGGACTAGTAATTATGTGAGTGTGTTATTTTGGTTTTTAAAACTATCACAGAATTTATTTATACAGCAATAATCATCTTTCCTTGCATTCAGTCAACTAATTTATATTCAGGTATATTTGTTTTCTTCATTATTTACCTGATATTTAAAAATAAAATTATTTGTTTTGAGAAACTATTTCAAAAACATTAAGAAAAATATTTACCCTCTTCTTCCTGGGGTTGAAATCAAGGAGTGGAATTATAAATATTTATTTGGGGAAAATCAGATTTCAATATATTGATTTTTTCAAAAAATGTATTAAGCTTGTGTATTTATTCATTATGTAAGCATTATAATGGATGCTTGCAGTATTCCAGATTCTAAGAAAGATAGTATTTTTCTAAAAGAACAGTAGAAACATATGCACACATGCTCACATGTCATGACCCACATGATGTGTCAGTTTCCCTGAGCTAGGGGGGTGACTCAGAGTAGAAATACTAAAGTTATGAGAAATTTAAGAACTAAGACCTGGAATATAAGTGAAACCAAAGGAATGCGTTTGAACCTAGGACTGTGATCTAAGGCAGGGTGTCAGCATAATCTGGGCATGCTCGAACCAGGGAATTTCACCAAGGAGTTCCCAGAAAAGCAACTTCCCTGCCTTGTGATGGCTCAAGCCCATAATTCATAAACAGCCTTCAACACACCCAAACATACACACACACAGATGCTCACACACACTTATACACACATACTCATACACACACAGATACACACAAATGCAGAGGAAAGAAGGAGAAAGAGAAAAACTGAAAGGATGACAAATAATTTTGGAAGATGAAAGCAAAAATAGAGTATAAGGAGAGAATGTTGTAGTAGAAGGTGTGAGATTTCTAATGTATGTAATCCCAGCATTTAGGGAGGCTGAGACAGGAGAATTGCGAGTTCAAAACCAGCCTCAGCAAAGGTGAGGCGCTAAGCAACTCAGTGAGACCCTGTCTCTACATAAAACACAAAATAGGGATGGGGATGTGGCTCAGTGGTCGAGTGCACCTGAGTTCAATCTCCAGTACCAAAAAAAGAAAAAAAAAAGAGATTTCTAATGTATAAAGAGCAGCTCTCTATGGGGAAGGAGCAATGTTTACACATGATAGAATTTAAAGCATGCAGCACACTTTAATATTGAATTTTATGCTTACTGTCATATAGGATGGGCAGTAAGTACAGATAGTACCTTTTTGTACTATCATTATTGTTCTTAGCATCAATTTAGACATCTGTTCATTCCAAGTGTACATATTATATTATATATAATATGAATATTATTATATATGTACAACCATGCCAAGACTGGAAATCTTTTTTTTTTTTTGGTACTGGGGATTGAACTTAGGGGCACTTGACCACTGAGCCACATCCCCAGCCCTGTTTTGTGTTTTATGTAGAGACAGGGTCTCACTGAGTTGCTTAGCGCCTCGCCATTGCTGAGGCTGTCTTTGAACTCGCGATTCTCCTGTCTCAGCCTCCCTCAGTGCTGGGATTACAGGCTTGAGCCACCGCGCCCGGCCAGGCTGGAAATCTTAAGCTTGTCAGTCAATATTACTGAGTGAAGATGAACTAATTTTAATTGAATACATTTTATTTATACTTGGATACAATAAAGAATTCCATAGTTTATTAGAAAAGGGAAAGGATAGATATAATTTTAATTGGTAATCCCAAGGCAATAATGTACAAACAAGGAATAGTTCTCCTAACATAATCAAACAAAAACAAGCAAGAAGAGAAATGTGTTTGTGAACTCTTCTTGAGCTATACAAGAGGAGGTGTTGCTATTTCAACAATTGATATTTATTGAGTATTTACTATGTACTAGACACTGAGTTAAATAAATGTTTTATACTAAACTTTGAAAATATAACTGAGCTAGTATTATATGGACATTATATAAAAGAAAATATTAAAGATAGAATCTTGGTTTTTGCAGTTTATACAGTTAAATCAACAGCTTTGGATAGACTCTCAGCTTAATACACTTTCCCAGGATAACCTTTGTGTGTCTGGAAAGGAGACAGTATCTGCTGATATAAGTCTATGGCTATGGGAGAACTCACAGGTACATGTGCATCCTCTGGGCCTTGGTTCAGCTGCAATGTTTTTGTTTTGGATTTTTTTCCTTTTTTTTTTTTTTTTTTTTTTTTTTTTT
>PVHX01018593.1:0-36537 GCA_004024805.1 Geosciurus inauris | reverse complement strand
GATCAGAAGTACTTAAACATGCAAACGCCACGTGGAGACCCAGAGGTGCCATACGGTACTATGGACTGCTTCTGTTTCTCCTGGGGACAGAAGCAGCCAGCCCCCACCCCCAGCAGGCCACCACCCACCCAGAGGGTCCAGTTGAGAGGCTAAGGCCAGGAGACAGGCTATGCAGGAAACTGGTTTTTGTCCTCAATCTTTTTGTGTCCTGTCCTGGCTGTGGGACCTTGGGTGTCCCAGTGGACCCTGTGAAACAACACGGGGCCTTTCTCTTTCCTTCCTGGCCACCCAGGAGAGGCCACAGTTCCCAGGCTCCTTTGCAGGCAGATGCAGAAACAACTGTGTTGTAGCCAATGAAACGTGGGTAGAAGTGATGTAACCACCAGGAGCGCGTCTCCTTGCTTGAGTCCCCAAGAGCCAGCCAGGCAGAAGCATGGGAGTCCAAGGCAGTGGGGATGATGGAACCCCAGGGTGGAAGGAACCAGGCCCGGAGTGACCATGCATACTCTCACTGCTCACACTTATTGACATTTGATGGGGTTTATTTCACAGAAGTTAGGATTATTTATCCTGACTAATGCACAGGATAGTGACACAATCTATTTCTAGGGCAGCTGCAAAGATTCATGTAACAGCAGGTGGCCCTTCTCTTCCTTCCCATCCTCCCACTGCACCACACATTCACACCCATGCCTAGAAATGCTTTTTTTTTTTTTAAATTTTTTTGTACCAGGGATTGAACTCAGGGGCCCTCAACCACTGAGCCACCTCTCCAGCCCCATTTTGTATTTTATTAGAGACAGGGTCTCCCTGAGTTGCTGAGCACCTCACTAAGTTGCTGAGGCTGGCTTTGAACCCATGATCCTCCTGTCTCAGCCTCCTGAGCCGCTGGGATTACAGGCGTGAGTCACTGCGCCCAGCTAGTAATGCTTCTTAGACAATAAACTCTCCTTGTGGACAATAAAATCCTTTGTAATGTGGAGTCCGTTAGATTGCTGAAAATTCAAACAGGCTTAACAAAGAAAAGGACGTGTTATCTCACTTAATGTTAAAATTCAAGGAGTGCTAGCTTCAGGAACAGCTGGATCCAGGAGTTCGCAAGATGCCATCAAGTCTCTTGTCATCTCCCAGTTCTGGCTGCTATGTGGGCATCTTTCTCAGTTTCCTCCACCCCCGCCCAACCCATGGCTACCATGGCCCCAGGCCTGAACTGAGTTCAGAGGGAAAAGGGCCTGCCTTGCTTTCATGCATGCATGACTATCCTTGGCTTGAAATGGGTCACATGATCATCCCTAACCTGATCATGTGGTCAAGACAAGGCATGACTCACTGCAGTTGGCCTGGTGCCTGGTCCTCTGAGCCTCAGTTTCCTCCTCTTTAAACTCAGGGTCGTAACTACCCCACATGTTGTCGTGAGAATGCCTGAGATCCGTGTGCTGGAGACAACAAATCGGTGCTTCTCCCCGCCACATCCTATTGGCTTTGCAGGGCTGGCGTGGCCTCCTCCTGCGATCCTTGGGGCATCCAGTTGGGGTCCAGGTCCTTGGAGTGCTGACCCAGGAATCGAGCAAGACATGCAGAAAAAGCAGGTGAGGTACGGATTTGTTAAAGGTGAAGGCGAAAGTAGCTTTTCATAAGGTGGCGTGGAGTGGGCCGAGCAAGATCAAGGCCCCGTGTCTGGAAATTCTTGTTTTATGTGCTGAGCTGTGAGGCGTTCTCTCCCCTGCACGGACCTGACTGAAGACTACCCCGTTTGCTCCTGTTGGTTACCTTATGGTACCTGATTAGAATACTGTCCATCTTACCCCCACTGGTTATTCTAGAATACCAGTCCTATGTTGTGAGTTACCATGGGCGATAAGTCCTCCGTGGTGGGAATTGTCATGGTAATGGGACTTTTTGCAAACAGGGACATGATGACTAATCTCTGTCGTCCTCCAGGGCATTTTTCCTATACCCTACCTATGCCATCTGGGTATCCCTGAACTCCTACCTAACGCTCCCTCAGTAACGTCAAGTTCTAGGGAGACAGCTGCACTCAGTCTGGCTCAAGCCTGTGGCACCAGCATCTACACGGTCTCCAGTGCATAGTAGGTGTTCAATAAACATTTGTCAAAAATCAGTATCTGTAGTGTGCATGGTTCCAGAGGTCAATGTGGAGAACTGGGGGCTGGGGGTGGAGTGAGAAGTGGTGTGATAGAGGGATACTGCTCAAAATGAGAATGTCCTTTCTAAGTCATCGAGATGCCCAGAGACAAAGTAAGCTGCCTTGGGGAGTAGTGAGCTCCCTGTCAGCAGAAAGATTCAAGCAGAGGCCAAAATCACCTCCAAGATCCTTGCTATGATTCTGTGCCTCGGGTCAGGCTGGGCAATGGCTGGCTGGAGCCTCTTCCCTCCCCAGTGTCCCAGGTCTGTGTGGGACAGACATACCTATATCCAGGCTCAGACACCCACATCAGGCCCAAGAGGGAGGGCTGGGCCTTCTGGCTCTGCCTGGGCCATGCTGTGGTCACTGCTGGCCATGGCAGGTTTAGACAGACTGGAAAGCCAGGGGGAAACTGAAGTCTCTGCAACACCTCCCTGTGGGTTCCCCTCTGCTCCTCTCCCATGTCTCCGCAATTCTCTGGGGAATCTGCTGCTTGTTTCTTGGTTTCTGTCTTTCCCTCCTCCTCTCTGTCTTTCCTTCTTGCCTCTCTGTCCCAGCCTCCGCTCTCTCCCTGGGAGGAGTGGGGCCGCAACAGGGTAGGTGGGGCATGGAGCTTACAGTTGAGGGGTTTCCTGTTTCTTCTGAAGACCCCTCTTTGAAGATGTTCCTTGGGGGAGAACCTGGGCACTGGGTGGCCGGGTCTTTTCATTCTGCCCACCCAGGGAGCAGGGGTCCCGCAGGCCTGGCAGTCTGCACCGGACCTGAGGGCTCACAAAGCTGAGGGGGTCTCCATCCCTGCCTCCACCGCCCCTCCCGAGTCCAGAGTGATGCCCACTGCACCATTCACACGCTGGGGGCTTGATCACAACCTGTTCGGCAAACCTGACTCACCGGTCCAATCCCACCCCAGGCTGCCAGGGGTCAAACATAGCTTCAGCCCCCACCTACGGAGCAAGCTATCTAACCGCTCTGGGCTTCAGTGTCCCATCTGTAAAACAGGACTAAATGCACACTAGTACTTAGGATATGGGAGGCTGCCTCGGTGACAGCCCGTCCGGGTTCTGTCCAGACCCTCAGCTGAACCCTGAAGAGGTAGGGTAGGTGGTGGGCGGTAGGTGAAGTCATAGTGGTAGATCATGGCGGGCAGAGTCAGTGGTGGGCCAAGTATCATTTGTGAGCAGGTGTGTGTGTGTGTGTGTGTGTGTCCGTAGTGGGCGCGACCAGAGGTGTGCAGTGGGTGGGGTCGCGGTGAGCGGTCCGGCAGTCAGTCGTAGCGTGGTCCGCAGGGGCGGGGCCTCTGGGGGCGGGGTCAGCAGGAGAGGGGCGGGGTCAGCAGGGGAGAGGAAGGGGCGGTGACGCCGGCCAGCGGCTGAGTCCGCAGGGGTCGGGGTCTCTGGGGGCTGGGCCCACAGGGGCTTGTCTTTTGGGGGCGGGGCCGCAGAGGGAGGGGAGAAGGGCGGTGTCTTGGGTGGGCGGGGCCACGGGCGGGCGGGGTCATCGGGGCGGAGACTAGCGGGTCTGCCTCCCTCTGCTGCCCGCAGGGGCGCCCGCGGGCGAGTCTGTGTCTGGTCTGGGGCGCTCCCCCGGGCGCTGGGTGGTCTGATCGCTTGCGCCGAGCTGGCAGGAGAGGGCTGCTGGCCGCACCGGGGGTGGGTGGGGGAAGCAGAGTGGAGCCGCCTGCGCCCCTACCCCGCCAGCCTGCTTGCTCCTGGGGTCCCTGGGGAGGCTCCGTCCCATCTGCCGCCCGGGTACTTGCACCCGGCTTTCTCACCTACTTTGATTTTATTCCATCTGGCTGAGGCTCTGGAGCCCTCCCAGGCATACAGGGCGTCATCACAAACAGGACTCTGCGTTTTCACCCGGGCAGGGGACCCCCTGACGGCCAGCGAGGCTGGTTAAGAGAGGCTTTGGTTGGCGGGTGCCCTTCAACGAATCTGGGTGTGCTCGGTCTCAATCTCCTCATCTGCGAAACGGATGCTGTTAGCCCCTGCCTGCGTGATGACAAGGATGCACACAGTTGGTGACTTCTTAGGGGCTGGCAAGGAGGCTGCTCAGAAATGGGGGCTGCTATTGTGGTGGACTTGCTGGTCCTCAGAGCTGAAAGCCAGCGTCAGGTTTGCAGGGGCACAGTGTGCACCTGAGCTTTGCCACGGACACGCAGTGTCCTTCAAGTTGCGTCCTCTCTCTGGGCTCCAGGAAAGGAGCAGGTGGGGAGAGATGCAGTCTGGGGTCCCTCCCTCTGAGATTTCTGCTTCCCTGCTAGGAGCAAAGCTGCCTTTCCCCCCTGGGGGCAAGCTGAGGCCGGGGAGAGAGGGAGCAATGAAAACAAACAGACCTTAAACCACGCCTGGAGATGGATGGTCCTCTCTGAGGCCCCCTCCTCAATTCCTGCCGAGCAGATGTGGCCACGCTAAAGTGGACAGCCACTGCTGGACGCTCCTTCCCTCTGAAGTGGGGGCAGCTTCCACAGAGGTGGGAAGAGCTGCACGATGACAGGCAAGGCTGACAGCCGTCTTTAGGGGTAAACAGCGCACACACCTGTGTCCACTCCACAGCTTGGGAAACTAAGGATGGGGGCCTGCGGGCAAGACAGTGGGGTAGCCTGCGAGACTACCTTCCCACACTGCCCCAGCCCAGGGCAGGAGGGGCCCCTGCTCCAGTGACCTCTCTTTACGGCATGCTCCCACCGTGATTTATGGGGATTTCAACAGTGTTGTGTCTTCTTGGAAAGCAATTTAGGATGGAAGCTTTTGATGGTGGAACCTAGGGGCTGGGAACCATCCTCAGAGAATGATCCAAAAACCACACAGTGCCTCCCGCACAAAGATGTTCATCGCAGTGTTTACAACCGTGAAAAATTGCCCCTAACCTGGGTGCCCAAGGAGGCCTTTGGGACAGATGTTTCTTGAGCTGGTGACAACACTGGGGAATTTCTAATGCTGGGAAGTAACGAGGAGGGAGAAGGCGCCAAATCATCTACACAGTGAGCTCAGCTTGGTGGAAAACGCACACACCGGCACAGCCTGGGCTCAGAGCCTGGAGAGAGGAGGGCCAGGTGGAGGACAGGAGCCAGGTACCACTGGGCAGGGTGAAGTCCTCACCCCTGCTCTGTGAGCATATACTCTGTTGATCATGGGAGAAACCAACATCATTTAAACAGCAAATTATTTAAAACCCCATTTGTATACCCAAGTATTTATGAGCGAAATGATATGGTATCTGGGGTTTGTTTTAAAACTCACTCCAGATGCGTTCGTGTGTTACTTGTGCAATTAACAAGGAAGTTTAGTAAAAGCCCACCATGTGTGTTGGGAGGATCTGTACTAGACCTTGGCAGAGGCAGGGGCAGTATCTGCAGCAGGTGGCTCCGTCCCGAGCTGGGCATTCTGGGTTTCTGTTCCACCCTGCCTGTCCCAGTGGCTCAGACTTCTGGGCATTGATTTCTCTCCCACAATGTGAGATCCTGGGACAAAGGGACAAAGCAGTTCCTGCTGCAGAGCCTTCCTGGATAAGGGAGGTTGGAATGACGGGACTCACAGGGAAGGGACGGACCAGGCCTTTCTGGGTTGGCATCAGGACCCAGTGAAAGCTCTGAGCTTCCAGAATCCAGGCACATGGGACAGAAGGGAAGCGGAGCTCCAAGGGAAGAGGGAGTTTGTGTCTGAGCCTTGGTCCCAGGCCCCGTGGGCATCCCTGGAAGGCAGGTGAGAGGGTGGGGGCAGGATGCCCAGGACGGCTCAGCTCCCGAGGGCCGCCTGAGCTTGTTTATCCTCCTTAGGTCCCTACGGGTGCCCTTTCTGGTGAGGTGCTGCCTGGCTGATAGCAGGGCTGGCTTCAGGGAACGGAGAGGGGTTTCCTGGCTGCTCTCTATTGACAGGCTGGGGGTCCCTGGGCCCCTACTCCAGGCAGAACAAGTGTGAGAGTTTGGAGCCAGGTGTCCTGGCCACAAAACAGCCCTAAAATTGTGGCTGTCAACAGTCACTTCACCTCTGGACCTTAGCCTCTTCATCTGTGAAATGAGGTGGTCAGGAGAGACTGGCACATGCCCACCTTGTGGAGCTTATAACTTGCCTGGTGTGGTGTGAACCTAGTGGTGCCACCCAATGGCCCAGCAGCCACCTGCCCACCTGGCTGCCACCTTCCAGGTGAGCAACTGAAAAGTTGCTCGAATTGCAAGTGAGCTAAGGTTGGTGTCCATTCCTTGCAGCCCAGAGCACCCCAACATACACAGCCTGGGGGGATTTTTCTGGACACTCAGCTGTCACCTCCCAAGAGGAGCCTTCACTGTCCTGACTTGTAGCAGGACCTGGCCCCCAGCTGCAACACCCCCCCCCCCCCTTCTTCTTGGTCCCTTCCCATGGAACCAGAGTCTCCAGTCACTTCCCAGACCCTAGGAAGGCTGTGACTTCAAGCCTAGGTCAGGAGAGGCTCCCCAGGTCCTCAGGGACATTGGTACACAGAGCCCTGTGGCCATGATGCGAGGAAGCTTGGGCAGCACACACAGGTGCCATTGGTGGGAGTCCAGGCCGGCAGGCCAGGAAGCATCCCTGTTCTCCCCAGAGTGAGGGGGGAAGCCTGCAGGAGCCCAGCCCCAGGCCAAGGCCCCAGCACTGTCCCTAGGGCTCAGGCTGAGGCCCCAACATCATGGCACAGAGACAAATCCCCCATCTGAGCGGTCAGCCTGCAGAGTTCAAAAGCACGGTGAAGCCACTTTACGCTGGGGTGGTCTGACAGGCAGAGGGATAATCGGAACATGTGTCCCCCCAGACCTTTTCCTCAGTAATTTTGCCACTCAGGGTTAGCTCACCTGTGGTCTGTATGCTCCTCGTGCATCTGCTGAAGGCCAACAGGAGGTGGAAGACCCTGCTGCGTCACCAGAACAGGGCAGAACAAGGCAGCCCCTGGCCCATACAGGAACTTTGCACAGATTCACTCAGGGACAGGCAGATGGGACTAGGTCACCCCACTCAGGTCCCTGACCTACTCCATCCCTTTACTCTTGGGTCCAGGTAAAGGCAAGTGAAACAGAATCTGGGTGGCCCAGCTTAGGCCAGGTAGCCATCCCTTGGCTGGGAGAGAGTGATCCCAGGTGCTGCTGGGACCCGCTGAGGCTGATGTCTGTGCTTTCAGAGATAAGGACCCCCAGGGACAGTGCTGGACTGGGGCAGGCCGGGAACTCTTGGTTGTACAGTCTGTCCTGTAGCTTCACAGAGGCGGGAACCAGCCCGCAGAGCCTTGGAGAGAGAGCAATGGTGGTTGGGGACAGAAAGTGAGAATAGTGGACAGTTCCCAGAGGAGACCCAGGCCACAGGACACTGTTAGGAAGGAGTAACAGGCACACCCAGGGCCCTCCTGCCGTCCTCCCCTGGGTCTGGGCCTTCACAAGACAGTGTGTTTCTGCCCAGTCTTCTAGGCCACGGCCTGGCCCCATGCAGTCCAGCCTGTCAAGAATTAAGTGCCGCCCTCTCCTCCAGTCGCAGGCCTGCCTGATCCCAGAATCCTCTTTAAATTATTTTGTCCTGATGAAGGCAATGCTTCCACACCTGCCCACAGCTGCCCTGACTGGTATGCACTACTGGGTCCCTGTGGACACCTTGACCAGGAAAACAATAATCAAGCCTCCATGTCCTGCCCAGAGGTGGGCCAACACCTTAGCCATGCTGGTGGGCAGCGTTTGGCTTGGCTAGGACATTTTTTTTTTGGTACCAGAGATTGAACTCAGGGGCACTCAACCACTGAGCCATATCCCCAGCCCTATTTTGTGTTTTATGTAGAGACAGGGTCTCACTGAGTTGCTTAGCACCTTGCCATTGCCAGGGTGGCTTTGAACTCGGGATTCTCCTGTCTCAGCCTCCCAAAGTGCTAGTATTACAAGCATGAGCCACCGACCGCACCCGGCTTGGCTAGGATATTTGTCAGTGCAACCCTGGTTGGCTGATGTGACAGGGGTCAGAGAGGGGAGACGCAACATCAAGGCCTGGGGGAAGACCCATTTTATAGATGCAGAAACTGAGGCCTACAGGGGAGCAGGTTCAGCGTCTTTCTTCCCAGCCAGTGGTGCTGCGGGGTCCAGTATGAGCCAGGGAGCTCAGCCTGGGGCCAGCATTCCCTACACCCACCCTCTTTCCCAGAGGCCTGGGGAAACACCCAGGAGGGTGGGTCATTCCAACACTTGAGAGACAGTGCTTAAGGGGTGCAGAGTTTCCATTTGTCAGGCTGAAGTTCTAGAGGTGGACAATGGTGATGACCACACAGAGATGTGTATGTGCTTAGTGCCACCGAACTGCACACCTAAAAGTGGGTAAGAGGGTAGATTTAGGAAAGCATTTTTTTGGGGGGTACTGAGGATTGAATGGGAGACTCAACCACTGAGCCACATCCCCAGCCCTATTTTATTTAGAGACAGGATCTCACGGAATTGCTTAGCACCTCGCCATTGCTGAGGCTGGCTTTGAACTCACGATTCTCCTGTCTCAGCCTCCCAAAGCCTAGAATTTTACAGGCGTGTGCCACGGTGCCTGCCTCCAGTACATGTTTTTATCACACACGTACACACTTGTTATGGTTCCGATATGTGGTGTCCCCCCAAAGCTCATGTGTGACACAATGCAAGAATGTTCAGAGGTGAAATGATTAGATTATGAGAGTTAAAACCTAAGGGACGGATTGATCCACAGATAAGGATTAACTGGGGGGTAACTGTAAGCTGGAAGGGTGTGGCAGGAGGGGCTGGCTCACTGGGAGCGTGACTTTGGAGTATGTATTTTGTCCCTGGTGAGTGGTGCATTCTCTTTCTTTCTCTCTCTCTCTTCTCTTTCTTCCTCCATGCCCCTCTGCCATGCTTTTCTGCATCATCATAGGCCCAGAGCAATGGATTCAGCCGTCTGTCACTGAGACCTCTGAAACCCTGAGCGCCAAGTAAACTTTTCCTCCTCTAAAATTGTTCTTGGCAGGGGGCTGGGATTGTAGCTCAGCGGTAGAGCGCTTGCCTCGCATGCTTGAGGCCCTGGGTTCGATCCTCAGCACCACATACAAAGCAATAAAATAAAGACATTGTGTCCATCAACAACTAAAAAAATATTAAAAAAATAAATAAATAAAAAAAATTGTTCTTGGCAGGTCTTTTGGTCACAGCAACAAATAAGATGACCAAAACAACACTATTTATGTACATCCCAAGGGTCATCCCTCAGTATTCACGAGGTTCCAGGACCCCTGTGGATACCAGCATCCCAGGATGCTCAGTCCCTGTGATACAATGGAATAGTATTTGCATATAACCTACACACATCCTCCTGTGTATTTAAATCATCTCCGGATGACTTATAATACCTAACCCAGTGTAAATGCTATGTAAGTATTTCTATTCTGTGTTGTTTAGGGAATAATGACAAGAAAAACAGTCTGTACGCATTAACTACAGATGTGATTTTTTTTCCCACATATTTTCAGCCAATGCTTGGTTGAATCTGCGGATTTGGAACCCTCGGATATGGAGGGCCCCCTGAGTGTGGGCTCATCGATACAGAAACCAGGCTGCAGCTAGATGTCCCCCCTGCCATGGGATGCAGCAGGACTGTGGTCAGAGCTCCCCAAGAGATGGGCGATTCGATGGCTGACCACACAACACCATCCTGGCAAAGGTCCTATACACTGGAGCCACGTGGGCTGGTCTTCATGTGGGAGCAACCCTTGCAGATGGATTCAGAGGCACTACGAGGGGTCGGCCTTCCAGGGGGGCACAGCCTGGGCCATGGTATGGAGGTGGCATTTGTCGTGCTGTGTGCAGGAGACTGGCTGGAAGGGTCTGCAGAGCCCCCTAGAGGGGAAGGCTGGGGAAGAGGAGCGTAGGCAGGGGAGCCAGGCCCTTTGGCAGCAAACCCTCTGTGAGGTGATGCTGGCTTGGAGGGGGGGCACTGGGAGGACAGGATCAAATGGAATAATGTTTACAAAGCCCATCCTCTCTCCCATGGATCCTAATTCATTAATAAAAGGGAAAAGGGACATGGGCTTGCCTTATTGCTATTATTATTCAGTTGGAATTGAATTTTTTAATCCCATAATAAAGTGACAATTTCCATTTTCCCAAGCAATTCATTTTCACTAAATGACCAGGGTCATGACCTGCTTTGCAAAAAATCAGCAGCCCATGATTAAATCAAACATGTATGGCAACTTTTTCCCAGTGATGTCCCCTTAAAGGGGAGCGATCGTCGGCTCCCATTGCCCCCCGCCCTGGCAGAGCTGGGATTGAAAGGTGGCAGGTGGGCCTCAGAGATAGGAGGAGGTCAGTGACATCTGTGTGACCTGCAGACTGTCCCTCTCTGGGGTCAGCTGTCAACAGGGTACCTCCTGGGCCATCCTCTGAGCTCTTGCCTCAGTAGGACTGAGGACCTAGAAGACTTAGAGTCACAGGGTGGGAGGATCCTGGATCCCTGGGTGACTTTATGGAGCAGATCTGCACTTGGTGGGCTGTGCTCTGAGTACCTACCCACCAACCAGCACCACGCTGGGCCTCCAAGACAGTCGCAGACCTTCCTGAGGCCTTCGGGGTGTCAGGACACGGGACTGGGGCCCGTGAATCCCAGTGCAGTGCCACACAGTGGTTGGTGGGTAACCCAAACTTAAGTCCCACATCCCAGGTGTTTGGAGGCAGCCCCAGGGCTCAGCAGATTCAGGGAGGCCTGGAGCAGATGGAGGAGTCTTTCCTGAAGCACCTGTCCCGAGGCCATGGCGGGCAGCCTAGAGACCCCTGGGAGAGGGAGGGTGGACAGGTCCCCACAGGGTTTGTTTTCAAGCTCTGGGAGCACAGGTCCTCAGCCACTCACACTGCTGTCTCTTGTTCCTCCTCCCTGGGCTGGTGGCGTGTCTATCCTGCAGCTCTTCTTGGGGTGGTCTTTTTGGGAGTGGCAGGAGACAGGATCTGGGGAAGGCCCCGCCCCGCCCAGCATCATGCACATTGACTTAACTGCTCAGAACCTCCCTGGGTCACATGGGAACACTCAGATAAGTGCGGGCTGCCTGGGCACTCATTGGGCGAAACTTTCCGAACACCAGTTCAGAGACCATGTGGGATACGACACAAGCCCTCTGCTGGGGCTCTTCAGGGTCCACCCCAATGATTCTGGAAGCTCAGGGCCCTGTGAGATTCCTCAACAGAGTGATGTCTGAGCCCTGGCAGGCAGGGGTGCAGTGCTGGGCTCAGGGTGGGCCTGAGGCCCCTGGGGGTCCATGACGATGGCTCTGGCTCAGGGTCTGCCTGTTGAGGTCAGGGCCACATGAAAGGGGCTCAACAGGGCTGCCAGACAGGCACTGCAGCGGGGCCCAGCCTTCGGGGGTCCCCCTCGGCCTCAGTTTCCTGCTCTCCACACATTCCGGTCAAGGTGTGGGTAATGGAGCTATTGGGAGCTGGCACTGCCCAGCAGTACCGCTGGCCGCATCCTGTCTAAGCAACGAATAAGCTCCAGGGGTGTCTGATCTTCTCCACAGAACAGAGGAGGAAACTGGGCTTGGTGGGGTTCCATCTCATTCTTGAGGTGACAGAGGGGAAGCACAGAGGGGACCCAAACCCATCACCTCTCTGGCTGTGAACCCCTCCTCTCCCTGCAGGTCACTGGCCTGGTCACTGCTTAATGCAGAAATGCTCTGTGAGCTGCCAGGTCTGATGGCTTCCAGGCTCCACCTGCCAGGACTTGCTGTCCTGTTAAAGTCCCCTCCACTTTAATCAGTGTGAGGCTGCCTGCCGCACCCTGCTGCCTGGGTGCTGGTAATGAAAGTGGACAGCCGCGGTGGGTGGGTGGTGATGGGGCCCCAGTGGTGGTGAAGGGCATTGTGGCCACTGCCTGGCATAGAAGATCTGCTGGCCCTGATGGAAGGAAGGGCAGGCTGGGTGCATCAATCTGTGCACTTGATTTGATACCTGTCAGCTTGATCCTGGGAAGGCGATGTTTGAGGTCTGTTCTGGGGACTTTTGGCCCCGGGGAGATGCCCTCAGGCTGGGTCAAGGCCAGGCATCTCCTGGCCCTCTGCCTCAGTTTCCTCCCAGGCTCTGGAGACACCACGGGGAGGCTCTAGGAGGTACTGTGGAAGGTCAGGGAGGCCAGGTCCTAAGGACGTTGGAGTTATACTGACCTAGGCCCAACTCTGGCTCTTCTGCTACCTAAGGCCTCAGTGTTCTTTAGAGAATGGGGAGGACCTAGTTTCCCACCAAGGGTCCTGTCGGCCTCACAGAGAGGCCAGAAACTGCCCAGCAGAGAAGTGCTTGGAAATACAAGGTGACCAGGGGGCAGAGGAAGGAGCCTGTGGGACCAGCAGGCTCCTGAGGACTCATGGAGGCAGCCAAAGATGGTGCTCCCCCATGGGATAGGGTTGGTGGCCCTCCTCCATGTATGGCCCTGACCTCGGTCCCCACTCTCCCCACTCAGCCCCAGATTGTCCCACCCAGATCCCTCCCCAGGTACTTTAAGCCCTCCCCCACCCCGACCTGCTCCCTCACTGCCTCACCCAGCAGGCCTCCACTCCTGTCTGTGCTGCACACCCACTGTGTACTGCATACCTGCTAAGTGCTGGTGACACATTCCTTGTGACTAGACACCTACTGTGTGCTCGGGACATGCCCATCGTGTGCTGCACCCCTACTATGTGCTGAGGAAATGGCAGAGACCAAGACAGACACATTAGGGTTGTCTGTTACTCACTGTTTGGAGGGAGACAGACGCTGACCAGTCGCACAGACATCTGTAACAACACACAGTGACGCGTGCTACAAAGGAAAAGAGCAAGTGAGCAAGCTCGCTGGCTGCTAGGAATTTCACAAGAGCCAGATGTCATTTAAAAAACATTTAAAAAACCGGTGTGGTGGTGCACACCTATAATCCCAGTGGCTCAGGAGGCTGAGGCAGGAGGATCTAGAGTTCAAGGCCAGCCTTAGCAACTTAGCGAGGCACTAAGCAACTCAGTGAGACCCTGTCTCTAAATAAAATACAAAATAGGGCTGGGGATGTGGCTCAGTGGTCGAGTACCCCTAAGTTCAATCTGGTACCCCCCCTTCCCCACAAAGAAAACATTTAAAAAACAGGTGAAATTTAAAAATACATTTATTTAAACAAATAATACATTTTATTTAAACCAATGTCTCCAAAACACTCTTATTTACTATGTCATCACAGTTATCGAGATGTCTTACACTTTCTTTGGTATCGAGTCTTCTGAATTCTGGTGTATTTTGTTATTCTGCGGCCATGTCACCTGGAAGCCAGCCAGGGGGCTGAGGGGAGAGGCGAGTGCAGGCCCCTGTGGACCCTGCAAGGCGCCCAGACTGGGCTCCAGCCACACCAGGGAACCGCGGAGGGCTTTGGGCAGGACAGGAGTGTGATTCTGTTTATCTTTTGGAACCACACGGGGAGGCCACGCAGAGAGTGGACTGTGGAGAGACCACTGGGGACTCTAGGCAACCCTGGAGAGGAGGTGTCAGTGAGGAGCAGTGACGAGGCGGTCTCTGGGTGTGGCTGGAGCAGCAAGAGGTGGTTGCCCTGGGGCTTGACCTGGGGTCACATCATAAGATGTGTGCATAGAAAAGTTCCCTCAGGCTGCTGGAGTTGGATTGGGGGAACTGAATAGCCACAAGGGCAGCATGGGACCTATCCAAGGTAAACATGCCAGACTGAGAGGGACACAGGGGCCCCAAACTGCAGGATTAGGTGGCAGGGCTCTCCGTAGGGCTGTGGAGAGACAGGCTGGCTGGAAGGTGCCCAGCCCAAAGGCCTCCTAAGCTGCATGGCCCGCTGTGAGCGTCCAGGGACACTGCCCAATCACAGGCCATCCCAGTCCACGCCTCTCCCATGCTGCAGGTAACACTGTCGACTGGTAATTGTCCTGGTCCCTTTATCCTGTGCTTTAATAAATAATTTACCTGAATTATTCACATGGAAATTTCAACATTATTAAAAATTAACCAACTTAAATGAGTCCATAGTAAATAGCTGGGTGGCTCTTCCTGAGGGTGGGATGATGCAGACAGGGTGGGAAGCGGCTCTGAGGCGTGCCAGGGATGGGAGGGGCAGCAGGTGCAGAGCAGGGGAGCAGCATGTAGGGGCAGGTGGCCCCAGGGGTTGGGGGCCCAGGCCCACATCCTCCAGGCCCCTGCGCAGCAGCATGGAGCCAAGAGACTCGCTCTCCTTCATCTCTCACAGGCTGAGCGACCTCAGCAAACTGTCTGTGCCTCTCTGGGCCTTTGGTACAATAGGATGATCCTGCCTTGTTCAGAGGACTCTGGGGAAGACCAAGCAAGGAGGGAATCCAGAGGCAACTTGTGAGAGCGACCCTGGCCACAGGATGTCCTGGAGCCTGCAGGGCCTGCACTCTAAGTAAGGGAATGAGTGGGTCAGGGCAGGAGTTGCTATGACCATTTCCTGGGGTTTTCCTTAGTGTCTTGCCCAGACAGCAGCACACTGGCTGCAGAGTCACCCATGTGTCTTGCTTACTGCTGTTTATTGTTATTGAAGGGTGCTAGACTTTGGGAGAATGGTCTAGCCATCTAAACTAGTGGTCACGTATAAGCACCTTCTCCCCTAATCTGAGGTGTTGGGCGCAAATGGCCCATGGCCAGGGAGCATAGGAACCTTCCGGTCCGGCAACTGCAGAGGCTTACGCCGTCCCCCATGCGGCTCTGCCACCAACACCATTACCCCACTGAATTCTTGACAGGTCTGAACCGCAGGCACCATAACGCCCAGACAGTGACACTCTGGGAAAGGAGGAAACAGGTGGCCCTGCAGGATGTGGTGCAGTCTGGTTTGCACCTAGAGTGCAGGCCCCACCCAGAAATGGCTCCAGAGCCCAGGGAACAGGAGCATGTCATGGCTACCAGGAGGGAGGTTGGGATTTGGGCACACTCAGCTAAGACAGGACAGCCCCATCTTCCCTGAGAGGTGGGGTGGCTGGGGACACAGGGCCTACTGGGCTTGGGTTCCCAAAATTCTAGTTTTCAGCCACCTACCTCATCTCCTTCTGCTATCTCTGCTGCTGCCAGGTTACCCGCCATAACCTCTTTTTAAATTCTTTCTTCAACATTTTACTTTGAAAAATTTTAAATCTATAAGAAAGTTACAAGAGGGCTGGGGTTATGGCGCAGTGGTAGCGTGCTCGCCTAGCACGTGGGAGGCACTGGGTACGATCCTCAGCACCACATAAAAATAAAAAAAATAAAGATATTCTGTCCACCTATAACTAAAAAATAAATATTTAAAAAAAAAAAAGAAAGTTACAAGAATACCATTATGGATACCGATTTGCCTAGATTCTCAATGCTACTGTCCCCTCACATATGTTTTGATTCCCTTCAGGATGCTTTATTGCTATTATTATTATATTATTATTAGTAATAATAATGCATCATTTGAGAGTAAGTTGCAGACAGAATGACCTTTCCTTATCAATGCTTCAGCAAATATTTCCTACAACCAAGGACCACACCAGTGATCTAATTCAAAACATTTAACATTGTTACAAGTAACAAAACCTCCCACAGCTCATCTCAGAGAAATGTGTTTATGATCTGCCAGGGGGGATATTAAAATACAGGCTCTGGCTCAGGTGTTCCACAGTGATGCCAAAGCAATCAGGCAAGAAAAATAAATGAAAAACATCCAGAATAAAAAAGAAGTGAAATTGACTATATTTACAAAAACATGATCATCTATAAAGAAAATCTGGTGGAATCTACACACAAAGCTATTAGCAACCTTGCAAGATAAAAGATCAATGTGTAAGCCAGGCATGGTGGTGCATGCCTGTAATCTCAGACAGAAGAATCGCAAGTTCAAACAAGCAACAGCAAGGCACTAAGCAACTCAGTGAGGCCCTGTCTCTACATAAAACACAAAATAGGGCTGAGGATGTGGCTCAGCAGTTGAGTGTCCGTGAGTTCAATCCCTGGTACCAAAAAAAAAAAAAAAAATCAATGTGCATCATCAAGTGTATACTGTATGTGTTAGACACAATCAGAAATAGGAATTGAGATGCCATTTACAAAAACATCAAAAGTATGGTCTACTTAGGGATAAACATGACAAGAGATGAACTGTACCTGCAGTGGAAACCACAAAACAGTGCAGATAAAGGAAAGAAGTTCTAAATTAATGCAAAAATATTGTGACAGGTAGAGATGAGAGGAATGCAGGTGACTCAATGGGGCAGGTGGGAACTTCTCTGGATAAAGGGAATGCTCTGCCCTGACACTGGCCAATAGCAATGTCACATGAGCCACAGATGCCATTTTACAGATGCCAGTGGACTCATTTAAAAAAAATAAATTAAATAAATAAATAAATAAATGGCAGAGCCATGCCCCATGATGTGTGCCTGAAGTTCCAGCTACTTGGTGGCCTTCACTTAAATAATATATTGTATCAACTCGTCATGTAATCACCTTATGGACCAGGCACATGCCTTCCTTTCTAGCTAAGTGTACTCCCTGGGTTCAGTCTAACAGGGTTTGGACCAGCTGTGATGACACAGGCCACCGTGGCCATGAGGCTTGTGGTTACTCTGCTGTGATCTTGGTGTGTCACATGAGGGTGGATGTTGTCAAATCTCACTGAGTTGTATGCATGGAGTGGGAGCAGTGGGACGGTCCCCTTGCATATGAATTATGCCTTATTATTTTGGTACCAGGGATTGAACTCAGGAGTGCTCAACCACTGAGCCACATCCCCAGCCCTATTTTGTGTTTTATGTAGAGACAGGGTCTCACTGAGTTGCTTAGCGCCTCGCTGTTGCTGAGGCTGGCTTTGAACTCGTGATCCTCCTGCCTCAGCCTCCTGAGCCCCTGGGATTATAGGTGTGAATCACCGTGCCTGGCTAAAAAATTGATTTTAAAGAAATCTGGGCTTGTTGTTCAGACCCAGGGCGGGGAGTTTCGACAGACCCAGGGGTGGAGACAGAAGCAGATGGTGGGCTGGGGTGTCCCTATGTGGCAGTGGCCCAGAGGTCTCCTGCCCAAGGCTGTGGCCCAGCAGAGGTGCATGTGGGGGATTTAATTCAACTGGGCAGGCACCACACCTGCAGCAGGGGCACTGCAAGGGGTCAGCGTCACCCCTGGGAGAAGAGGGTTCCTCCTTAACCTGCCATGGCCCTGACTTTATGTTAATAAAATCACAGCCAAAGGGTGTCCTCCTCACAGGTACCCTGCCTTCCTGAAGCCATCGAGGCCCCTCATAAAGAGTTATTAAGGAAGGTAAAAAACTGGGCCCATGGCACAGGGAGTCCTCCTGGCCCAGACACCTAGGCCCTTGTGTGACAGCCTGGGTGCGGGGTGAGTGAGAGGCCCAGAGCTTTGCCACTCACTTAGCCGTTGGAGGAGGGGTGGGCGGGCATGATTTTCAAAAACTGCCGGGGAAGTTCGGTCGTAGATATGAGGAAAGAATTATGGACAGGGGCAAACTCAGGGGTCCTCTGGAACCCTCGGAGTTTCGCATCCCTTGGGGATGTCTGCAGAGGGAGCTCATCCTGGTGAGGGGACTCACTCTGTATTTGGGGGTGTAGTGCAGAGCTGGGGGGCCCTGCTGGCTCAGCTGGCAAGCATGTCAGGATTAGGGGGCCAGGCCCCAGTGGCTCCTCTGGTCCAGCAGAAGTGTCTTCTCTTTTCGGAGTTCCGAAGGCATCAGGGTCAGGGACATTTAGAATCCGGTCCTAGAGGCCCCTGAGAAGCTGTCCCCTGGGCTCCATGAGATGGCTCTGTGCTGTAGTTTGGATATAATTTGTGTCCCCAGCAAAGTTCATGTGCCGGAGGCCTGGTCTCCAGGGCGATAGTGTTGTAGGGAGAGGACCTTTAAGAGGTGGGGCCTAATGGGAGGTCTTTAGGCCACCAAGAGCTGCCCTGGGAAGACTTCTATTCCTTTGTGATGTGATCTCTCTCTCCAGCACAAGGCTCTGCTGTTGCAATATCATCTGCCACAAGTCCTCACTAGAGCCAAGCCAATGCCAGCACGAGGCTCTTGAACCTCCAGATCTAGGAACTAAATAAACCCCTTCTCTTTCTAAAGTTAGCCTGCCTTGGGTATTTCATTATAGCAGCAGGAAACAGACCAACATGGTGTGTGCCTCCTGGGTCTGGAGGCTGCCCCTTTTATTGTATAGAGCTGTGGACAGAATGCCCGCCCTCCTCCAAGCCTGTTTGCACACCTACCAGTGAAGGATAAACGCAGATGTGTGTGAGCAAACTGCAAAGGGCTGTGCCAATGAATGGCTGCAGTTGTTTTGCTGTCTGGACCCCTGAGCCTGAGGCCAAGCTGCCCTCTCCTCTGCGCCTGCTCAGCCAGAGGCAGCACCTGGTCCTTCCGTAGATCCTGGCTCTATGTAGTCTGAGGCCAGGCCTGTCCCCACCTCTCCAACTATGGATTCGGCCATTCATACTTCTTTGGCCCCCACCTGGCTTGAGTGTCCCCAGTAAGGGCCTGGAGCAGAGGATCCTGGGGACTCCCGTCACCATGGCTGCCTCCCCACAACATTGTAGAATAATTTCAAAACTTAACACAAAGTCACAATAAACAAGATGGTTGTCTTAGCATAGGGAGACACACATAGGTCAAGGGAATGGAATTCAGAGTCCAGAAATAAGTCCTCATACTCCTGACAAATTGCTTTTCAAAGGGTGCCAAGAAAATTCAATGGGGGAAAGAGTCTTTCCAACAAATGAGGCTGGGACAACGGGATTTCCAGTTGGATTAGACCCCTACCTCATACCATGTACCAAAATCAACACTAAAACTATTCAGCTCTTAAAAGAAAATGCAGGAGTCTATCTCTGAGCCTTGGGTTAGACAAAGCCTTCTTAGATAATGCCATTAAAGTGAAAAAAATGACAAAAGAAAAATAAATAAATTGGACTTCATCAAAATTAAAAACTTTGGTGTTTCAAAAGATCCCATCAAAAAGTGAAAAACAACCCACAAAATGGAAGAAAATTTTTGCAAATAAGATCTGGTAAGAGACATGTGTAGAACATATAAGGAACTATTATAACCCAATAATAAAAAGAAGGTCAAATAACCCAATGTCTTCTTTTCTTTTCTTTTTTAGTTGTTGATGGATCTTTATTTTATTCATCTATTTTTTGTATGTGGTGCTGAGGATCGAACCCAGTGCCTCACGCATGCTAGGCAAGCACTCTACCACTGAGGTACAGCCCCAGCCTCCAATGTCTTATTTTTTATTTTATTTTATTTTGGTACTGGGTTTTGAACCCAGTGACACTTGACCACTGACTCACATCCCCATCCCTCTTTATTTTTTATTTTGTGTCTCACCAAGTTGCTTAGGGCTTTGCTGAGTTGCTGAGGCTGGCCTCGAATTTGTGATCCTCCTTCCTCAGCCTCCTGAGTTGCTGGAATTACAAGCATGCACCACCGTGCCGGCTAATCCAATGTTTTAAATGTGAGGACACTTCTCCAAAGATGAAATGCAAGTGGCAGATAAGCAGCTCAGGCTCAGGCTCCAGTGCTGAGGTCAGAATGGCCAGAAGCTCCCTCCCTCCTGTCTTTAGGGTGCTTTCTTCTTCACTGCTCCCAAGCAGTGGGGTGGGGAGACCCTGTGCAGGCAAGGCCGGGAAAGGGCTCCTGGGATGCAAGTTCCAGGGAAGGAGCAGGGCCCCAGCCCTCCTGCCTTAGCCTGGAGGCTGCTGTGTGGATTTGCCGGGGGTCTTGGGTCAGGGGGCTGGTGGGCCCTGAGGACAAATCCCACTTCCCTCTGTATCACCAAGGACCCCCAAGGGACCTGCCCTAGGCCATCTCCTGTGCAGGGGGGATGCTCCATGGTGGGTAGTAGGACCCCATCGCTTCCCACCCCCGGTGTGCAGAAGAGGAGGGAATCACTGCCTCGCAGGGTCCACTGTGAGCCCCAGCCCTAGGCACAGACCGTCAGGAGTGGCCTCCAGATCTCACAGCGGGTCCGTGAGCTCAGAATCGGGGACGCACTGAGGGGGAAACTCCGGGAAGGGAAGGGACTTGTGCAGGTCAGGCAGCAGAGGAGCCAGGATCTGGACCCAGCGTGTCAGACCCCAGGAGCGTGGCTCGTCCCCGGGATGCTGTGTGTGTCCACATACCCCTACAGTGACCGTCTCCCGCTGTGGGTGGACACCCCGAGCGCAGGACAGCAGAACCAGGATGTAAATGAAGACAGGCTTCCCTTCCCCGTCTGGTGTCGCCCTCCTCTGTGATCAATGGCAGGAGGGGCTGCGGCGGGGGGGTCACACAAAGACCTGCCCTGCTGCTTCTGGGGGACTCCAGTGGATGGAGTGATGGCAGCATGGACCCCCTAGACATGCCCACTTGCTGACTGTGGGGTCCTGGGAGAGCCTCTGTGCCTCTGCTTTCTCACCTAGAAAATGAGAACCAGGACATGGCCTCAAGGCACAGTGACATGACGTGGCTCATTGTCCACCGTGCTCCAGCCCCTGAGGTCCAGAGGCTCTCCCTGCAGCTCTGAGGGAGCCTTGGAGGCTGTCTGGAGAGGCCACCCTGTGGAGACCAGCCACAGTCCCTTCCCGGGGCGGCCAACTTCGCCTCTGAATTAATCTGGACTTTTAAGCACAATTAAAGAGGTAATCAGGGTCAGGAGCGCCTTTCAAACACAGTTTAGCACAAAATCCTGATGCAGGAATTACACCGACGGAGGTGGTCAATATAATGGATTCCCACCAAGCGCACGCGGCCGGGGTGCGCGGTGCGAGGCGAGGGCTAATTCAGGGAGCCGGGCGAGGCGGGCGGGAGACAGGGCTGCACCCCGGCTTCTGCTCGCATTCATTACCAGGGAGCTTGTAACCCGCTCCAGAGAATTCATTAGGGAAAGAAAACAGTAAAATTTGCAGTTATTTGTAAACCCGACGGGGAAAACATGCATCATTTCTCAGAAGGAAGTGTGTCGATTTCAGACGGAGCTGATGTAAGGGAGTGGGGGGGGCAGCCCGGGGACCCTGGGAGCTGCAGGCAGGGGGCAGACGCTTCTCAAGTAGGAGGGCCATGGAGCTGGACCCCAACCTCTGTCTCTACCACTGTGAGCTTGGGTCGGGGCCCTGTTCCCATGGAGCTTGCAGCCCCAGATGGGTCAGAAGCCCAGAGAGGGCAAGGCTTTACCCACAGTCACACAGCAGAGGGTGAAGCCAGCCAGAAACGGGCTCTTCCCAAGGTCTACAGGAAAGGGGCTGGTCACCATATTCATCTTGTGGAACACCTCTCTGGTGTTCATGGCCTCTGGATCTGCTCTCCACAGTGGCCCCATGGACACAGAGGATGCACAGGTAGAGCTCCATTTACAGGCTGTTGGTCTGGTACGTGGGCTTCTCACATCACCTGTGAGGAAGGGTGGCCTCCCCTGAATTCCCAGTGCTGTTTAGACATAGAGGTGGCAGCACTGCTGAGGGCCACACTGCAGGTGTTCAGAACACAGAGATGAAACCAGGGCAGGCAGGAGAGGGGTCATTGCATCTATGATGAGAGTGAGTCTGGGGTCTCAGTGGACCTGTGCTCAGACCTAGGCAATGATAGTCTCCTTTCCTCCCTGCACGAGCTCTACATGCCAAACAGTTGTGGCCAGTGCCCTGGAACCAGCAAAAGGATGTCAGATGTAGGACAGGTCTGGGAGGGACAGTGAGCATTGCTGTGGGGGCCTGAGGAGCTTGCCAGGAGGGACAAGAGTCAGCCTGTGGCCCTTGTGGCAGAACCTCAGAGGGTGGGGACTGAGGAGCTGCTGGAGGTCCCACGAGGAGCAATCCAGAAGGCCTGAGGAGGGGGTCTTCCTCAAAGAAGGTATCCAGGCTGTGAGGGGCACTGTTCCCAGCCAGCTTGGGGTGGGACAGACCCTGCAGGGACAGTAGGGGTCACAAAGTGGGACAGTGTTGGATGAGAAAACTGACTTGTGGGGGTCTCTCCCATGACTCCTACAGGACAAGAGGGGCCTCACCAGCAGAGAATCCATCCCTGCTGGAGGTGATAGGCCTGGGTCCCAGGGGTGCAGGCTGAGTCTGCCAGTGTCCACCCTCTCAGGTAGAATGGCGGGTGTGGGTCTTCCTGCGTCCCTGGTCAGCCCACGCCTTACACTCTTGGGCGGTGCCTTCGGGGGACTCCTTGGTGGGGACTTTCTCTCAGGCTGGCTCCAGTCCTCCCCCAGGGCCTACCCTTGGGGCTGGCACCCCTGCCGTGGGAACAGCCAGCCCTGGAGCCACCTTTCCGGCCCAGCGTGCAGAGGTCAGTGGAGGTGGGGGTGGGCAGCTGGGGGACTGCCCAGTGGCCTGGCCAGAGCTAAGCCTGTGGCTGGGCCGGGGAGGAGCCCCTTCTTTCCGGCCAGGAGAGAAAGCAGCTGATCAAAGCTCAGGGGTTTATGAGGCGAGCGAGGCGGAGCAGGGACAGGCTGGGCCGGGCTGGGGGCCATCCCGTGGTCCCCCGCCCTGAGCCCCCGCCGGGAGTTCAGAGCCGGCACCAGGCTTGGGGTGAGAGTACCCTCTGGTTGCTAGCCATGGGCTGGGTTCCCGTCCTCTCAGCAGCCCTAAGAGCCACCTGACAGATGGGGAAACTGAGGCAGAGGCCGGAAAATGTGCCCAAGGGCACAGCCAGCCAGGGACCAAGCCAGCGTGGATCTGGACGACCTCACAGCCATCCCCTGCCCCCAGCTTGCCCACCCTGTGTGGATCCCTGTGTGCAGGGAGAGGTGTCCTTGCTGGAGACAGATGGGGACACCCAGGGCCCTGGACTAGCATCAGAGGGCATCGGGATGTGGGGACCTGGGTATCAGGCTTCAGTGGGTAAAAGGCCCTCTCCTCTGGGCTGGGAGCTGTAGGCACTGGGTCTGGGGGAGCCTGCTGGGTCATGGATGCCCCATCCTGGGTGAATCTCTGGGTCTCTGTCTTTGACATCGTCTGTCTCTGTCACTCTGTCTCTGTCCCATTCAGCCCAACTGCCACCTTTTCCACATAGGATCCCCTTCCCCAGGGTTCAGGTTCATAGGATCCCCTTGCACCAGGGCCCCAGCAGAAAGGGCAACAGTGACTAGGGTCCTCTTACCCAGAGACCCCAGGACCACGAGCTCCTGCACGCCCCCTCCCCAGGCAGTCCTAGAGCCCCAGGCCCCCAGCCCTTTCTCAGGGCCACTTGAGACTGCCCTAGTCAAGAAGCAAAATGGAGACAGACCCACAGTCCCCAGCAGGGACCTCAGCAAACTGCTCCTCTGTCCAGAACAAACTCCCAAGGAGCCCTATCCCTCACTGGGCACCCCAAGCCAGGCATCCAGAGCTGTCCACCGGCCTCCCAGCCCTGATCCACGGGGGAGGCTCTCCAAAGCTGCTCTTTGTCAGTCAATGGGCCCAACTCAAGTGACAGTTCCCACCCCTGTCACCTTCTCCTGAGGCAAGATGCAGGCTAGAGTGTCCCTGGGTCCCTGTTCCAAAATAGGACTCATTCTCCACGTCCCTCCACACACTCAGCCTCCCCCAGGATGTGCGCTCTGACCCCGGGCCCTTAGCTTCTGCCCCCTGTCCCCTGGGCCCTAGCCTCCCTGCACATGGGGACTGTACTCAGGGCTCCCAACCGCCCTGCAGCTGGAGAAAACAAGGCCCGGGGTAAGCAAGCCCTTTCCCCTCCTCCCTCCCTTCCCTGCTGAGGCCACCCATCCAGTGCCACCTAAAGAGGGTGGCTTTTAATTAAGCCAGTTCGTAATTACCTAACAGCATCCTCCTTAATAAAACTCGGGGGAGTTTTCATTTTTTTTTAACCTTATTTAAATATTTCATCGCTGCCAGCCAGTGGCGGGGAGAGAGGGCCTCACAGAGTTGCCCTGTGTGCCTGGCTCTGGCCTCCCTAGGCTTCAAGGGGTGCTGGCAGCAAAGGGCACTGGTAGCCCCCATCCTAGGTCCCCGACTGCCTGTTGCCACTCCACCTTGTGCCCACCTGGGCACCATCTGCCCTTAGACAGTTGGCAGGGCCCACTGTCTCCAGCTGCCTCCCAGAACGTGCTTATCTGGTGGTTTTTCAGGGACACGCAGCACATGCAAAGGCCCAGGGACCTTCTAGAAGCTGCAGGCTGGGCACGTGGTGAAGGGGTGTGGCCGTGTGCAGCAGCAAAGGGCCTCAAGGGTACAGTCAGGGCCAGCTTCCGCCCGAGAGCCTGACCCACCCTAGCTCATCACCTTCCCGTGTGTCCTCCTCACAAAAGTTCATGAGGTCCACTATGTGCTGGGCTGCTGCAGGTACTAACACGGTCACTCACTCCTCACGTGAGCTATGTGTGAACGTAAAATTTGTCATCGAATTGAGAATCAGGCAAGTTCCCATAAAACCCGCCTTCCTAGCTTCTTGTAAAACATTGGCAGATCCCCAGAGGGCAACGTTGAGCTGGTGCTGAGATAGCGGCTCCATGTTGGGGGCCTGGGCCGTGCAGGCAGGCGGCCCAGGGTGGTCGACCAGGTCGCACATTTAGCTCTCTCCTCCAGCAGCACTTCCTGTCACTCCATGGCCCTGCCTGGCCCAGTTCCCTGGTGTTTCTAGGGCCTCAGCACACCAGGTCAGTACCAGGCATGGGCCAAGAGCAGCTGTAAGGCTGAGGCAGAAGCAGCCATGTGCGGTACTCAGAGGACCTTGCAGGCCGGGGAGGGGCACCCTCCGGCCCTCGGGCCCCTCCCACTGTGGCTGAGACCACAAAGCCCTGGGCTGGTGCAGCCCAAGCCTCAGCTCTCAGACCGCTGTGCAGCCTGGGCTGGGGCACATGGGTCCTGCCCCAGGGTCCATGGCCTTGGGACAGAGAAGGCCCAGTCTCAGCAGAAGGGGTTCTGCTCCATCCAGGGGGCCCCTGGGAGTGAGGATGCACAGGCCATCACCCTGCTGCCTCCCTGGGACACTGTCCATCGAGCCCCGTGCTGACGGATTGACATAACAGGTTAATAAGTGCTCTCCTTCCCCCTAAAGGCTAATGAAATATTAATCAGCCTGGTGAGGTCAGCAGAAATCGCCTGGTGGTGGCAGAGTGAGATGCGTTTAATTAATTCTCCTGTGGAGGGTCTGGCCGAGGGTCCCTACCCGACCACTGCTCCCCCGGCCCCGGCTGCCCTCCTTACCAAGCAGGCCTCAGCTCGGCCTGCTCTGCTGCGTGGCACCCGCCATGTCCTCAGCCCCGTGACTCACAGAGGGGGTGAAGCCCTCTCCCACCTGGCCCAGCACCCTCCGTCTTCTCTCCCCCGGACCCTTCACCAGCCCTATCAACCCCTGCAGTAGTTTTCTCTCGTGTCCAGCGGTCTGGGCAGTGGCTTCCACCTGTCCATCAGGTCCCGAGTGGAGAGATGGTGGCCAGAGCTGAGGGATGCTAGACTGTGGACCTCACAGGGGCCTCAGCAGCTGCTGGTAGTGTGCCCTGGGCAGAGCTGGATGAGGCCAGAGGGGACAGTGTCTGGCCTCTCCTCCTCCATCTACCTTCTGGCTACAGAGATGCCCTGCCTGCCACCAACAGTGCTGGGCTGGCCTGGGGCAGTGGATGTCGGGGCTGCTCAGGAGGGTCCCCAGAGGGGCCTCTGGCCAGCAGGGCACTCAGGGTGCAGATCTACGGCAACATAGCGGGCGGGGCTTGGTGCCAGCAGGACAATGGTTCACCTCCTCCAGACCCTGGGATTACCGAGGAGCACCCAGCGAGGCCTGCATGGGGAAGGCTTGGCCACCTGGGCAGGGTGGAAAGGTGACAGCCAGCTGCTACCAGCACATCTACCTAGTACCTGGCCTGGGGCCCTGAGCCTGTGACAGGGTGCCAAGGACAGTGGGGGGGGGCAGCACACAGAGACCCTGAGATGTGCCCAGGGCTGGGGGACAGTACTGAAGAAGCCACCTCTCCCCGACTGTCACTCCAGTCTGACTCTGGGGTCTGCAACTCTCCCCAAGGGCTCTGTCCCAACCCGTCTCAGGCAAACCTCCTGGGACATGGGTCAGGGGGGCCTTGCATCCAGGTCTCGGCTCCAGGTCCATGTTAATTTTTTATTTATTTGAAAGTGGGACTGGAAACGGCTTCAAGTGAGTCTGAAGTAATTAGGAGTTCCTGCTGATGGATCGCACTGGAGGGACGCGGGGATTATTTATTACCGAGTCACTTGCCGGAAAGGTTAGAGGCTGAGAAGTAATTATTTTCCCTTCCTCTCTGCCCCCCCCATCCTCTCGGTTAAAGGGAATATTTTGCGGGGGGAGCAGGTGAGAGGTCTAGGAGCCCCCTGGAGAGGGGGCCCCACAGTGGGGCCTGTGCCAGGAAGATTCGGGGTCCCAGGGAGCCTCCAAGGGGCCCAACTCACTCTCCTTTCTCTTTCCTTACCCTTCTCTTTGTTCTTCTCCTATTGTGTGGTTCCCCAGGAGGGAAGGGCATCACCTCGCTGTGTGACCGGCCTTCTGTGGGATTCTGGGGCATTTCCCATAGTGCACTGTGGGAGACTCACCAGACGCCCAAGGGAGGAGAAACCAAGTGGCTAGTGGGCAGGTTCAAAGGCCCTGAGGTAGGAATGGGCCAGAAGCCTGCAGGACTTGGGCAGGCAGCAGGGGACAAGAGGAGCATGGACAGGGTGTGGCCCTGGCAAGCTATGCTTAGGGCTTTATTTCAGCTTCTAGAAAAGCCTTGGAGTGTTTGAAGCAGGAAACAGAAGACCTGTCCACTCTCGTCACCTGAGCAGATTGGCCTCTCGAGAGGCAAACCTCTCCCTGTCTGTGCTGCCCTGACCCAGCCTGGCTCACTCTTGCCTCAGCAGCATTTCTCACCTCCAGGGAGCTGTCTAGTACAGCCATGGTCCAGTAGGAAGCTGCCAGCCTCAAGGGACAGAAAATCCAGCCCGACTGGTTTCAACAGAAGATGGAATGAATTGCTTCTTATAGCTGAACTGTCTGAGGCAGATCTCTGACTTCAGGTACGGCTTGATCCAGGCCTCAACTATTATTGCAGGATCCATGCCCAGGATCTGGTTTTTCTGAGATAGTGGTTCCAGTCTCAGGACCAAAAGACATCCAAGGATTTCCACTTCTACCTGAGGTGAAGTAACAGGGACCACATTTATGCTCCTATCTGAAACAACAACAAAAACAGACAAAATATAAGGGAAAAATGATTTTTAAGACACTGGACATCCAGCAGTAAAGGACAGTGATTCCTGAGAGATGGAGAGAAATGAGGTGAGTCTTATCATTGCAAGAGTTTCCAGAAAGCCCCTGAGCAGAGGGACAGAGCTGAGTCTGAGGAGGCCGAGGTGGCTTGAGTTCTTGGCAAGGTACCCAAGAAGGAGAGCAGAACAGATAGAGGACTTCAGAGTTCTGGAAAGAATCCCTCTGAGCATTGAGCTGAACCCTGATTAATGTGTATACTTGGAGAAATTATCCAAGACTGGAGACAAACCCTCTGAAAGGATCAGAGAACAATGCTCAGTGTTGACATAGGACTGAGAGGTGTCGTTCCCTTCCAGACTTACACGGAAAACACTGAGCCCAGAGACTTCCTTGAGAAAATTATTCAGCAAAGACTTGCCTTAGACAAAGGGAATAATTCCCCTAGACCAAGAACTGCCCCAGACACACTGAGCCATCAATAACAGCAAGACTAGAAAGGTCACGTGGTTTGCACATAACTTCCCTGCATCCCAGAACCCAGCTCCAGCATCTTACAGGAACACAAAGATTCCCCCACATTCAATGAGGTGCAGTACATCATCCAGTCGAAGGCTATTAGGTATTAAAAGAAACAGAAAGATGTGACTCACATTGAAGAGAATACTCTGTCAATCGAAAATGGCCCAGAATGGACATAGATGTCAGAAGGAGCAGATGAGAACATTAAATCGATTATTTTAATTGTATTCTACATGTTCAAAGAGTTAAGTAGATGCATGGAAGATTAAAAAAAAAACCCAATGGAACTTCTAGGCATGGAAACAGCACATCTGTTGCTGTTTATGTCAAAAGAAGCCATCAGAATGAAAAACAGAAAAATCTTTTTTTTTTTTTGGTATTGGGGATAGAACTCAGGGGCACTCGACCACTGAGCCACATCCCCAGTCCTATTTTGTATTTTATTTAGAGACAGGGTCTCACTGAGTTGCTTAGTGTCTCACTTTTTCTAAGGCTGGCTTTGAACTCACGATCCTCCTGCCTCAGCCTCCCGAGCCACTGGCATTATAGGCATGTGCCACTGCACCCAGCCAGAACAATAACTTTTTAAGAATGAAAAGAGCACCTGTGGGCTGTGAGGCAGCTTTGAGCAGCCTAACAGGGATGAGCAGAGTTACTGAAGGAGAGCAGGGAGAGAGAAGGAATTTGATGAATTAGTGGCTGAAATTTTACAGAATTTGATGAAAGCTATCAACTCTCAAACAAAAGCTTGACATACCCCAAGTTTAAGAAACATGCAGAAATGTATCATGAGGCATATCATAAGCAAATCACTCAAGACTTGTGGAAAAGGGAAATCTTAAAGGCAGAGAGAAGACACATACACAGAGGGATCAAGATAAGAATGACAGCAGACTTTTCAGTGGACACTTAAAGCAAGAAGACAGTGAGCAACTACTGAAAAGTCTCACCAGCCCTGAATTCTATACCCAGCAAAACTATCTCTCAACCCTGAAGAGGAAATAGACATTCTCTGACAAGCAACATCTGAGAGAGTTTGTCCTTACACCTGAGCTAGAAGGTCTAGAGAGACTGGGGTGTAGCTCAGCAGTGTGAAGCCTGGGTTTGTCCCCAACACCACACACACACACACACACACACACACACCTGCTACAGTGTCCTTCAAGCAGAAGAAAATAGCAGCAGTAGATGAATTTACACAGGAATGAAGAATGAAGGAATGGTAACTTCTTGGAGGAAATAAATATACGACATTTTCTTTTTAAAATCTCTTTAATTGACAATTGACTATTTAAATTACATAATATATTGTAGGATGTAAAACTCAGTTATATGTAAAACACATGACAGTAATGATGTAAGCCCAGGTTGGAGGAAAGGGAAGCAATTGTACAGTCATTGGACCATCTGAGAGATGGCATCAGAGTCAATATCCTGGTTGTGATAACATGCTATCAGGATGTCACTATTGAGGAAAATTGGACAAAGGGTACATGCATTATTTCTCACACCTGCATGTGAATCTATAATTGTATTCAAAAAGTTTAATGACAATGTTTTAATTAAAAAATCGATATGAGCTAAAGGAAAAAATCCATGATGTACAAAATATCTAAGTTGTAAAGATAGAGGCAACTGCCAGAGAGAGAGAGAGAGAGAGAGAGAGAGAGAGAGAGAGAGACAACGGATCCAGGCTCTCCCGTCTGCTGACCACATCTCTTCCATGTCTTACATCCTGACACCATAAACTCAGGAGACAAGAGCAACCTCTCTGAGGCTGTTTCTATGACTGGTAAACAAGGTGAGCACCTACTTGGACAGGCAGGTCACATATGTGGACACACACGCACTCACTCACATGGCCACGTGGATAGGAATCGGCCTCCAGTGCACACTGCTGAGTGGTGAGGAGGCCACGCCACATGATCCTGCTCATGGTCAAGATCCAGAGAGGCAAACCCAGAGTCAGAAGTGGACCCACGGTTCCCAAGGGCTGTGGCAGCTGGAGGTCATTGCCACTGGCACCAGCTCTCCTTGGAGGTTTTGGAACTAGAGGAGCTGGTTGAACACTGACTTTAAAACGACCAGTGACTACCTTTATGCAGTTTCCCTCCATTGGAAAAGGATACCAGGGAGAGTTAGATTACATGATGCTGCTTGGAAAGAGCCAGACCAGGTCAGGCAGCTGCTGGGAGCACTGTTAGCATAGCTGGGCACATTACTACTGACCCCTACGTTAATCTTCCCGGTTATTTAGGACCTCAGTTCATTTCCCTGTGATAAATACACCAGTGGTGTTACTTTACCTCCATTCTACAGATGAGCAGACAAGGCCCAGAGAGGGCAAGTGTCTTGCCTGAAGTCACACAGCAGGGGTAGAACTCCAGCCCAGACTCCTGATTCTAGGTCCAGCTCTTTCTGTGCAACACCAGAGTCACACATCGGCATCTGAGGGTTGGAGGCGCTTAGTGTGCGACCCTCAAAGGCCACCCAGGGTCCTAATAGGATAAGCCTCAGGCTCTGCAGGGCTGGGTAACGGGGAACATAGCCAAGGCTGACTCAGCTGTGGAGAAGGAGATTTAATTGGGAGCTGTTTGCAGTGTGGGCAGGACTGAGGGTAGGAAGCTCTTGGGTGAGCATCCTGGGCTGGTGATGCAGGCAGCCGGGAGGCAGGGTGTGGCCTGGAGCAGCTGCCCTGCAGGAGCAGGGTCTGCAGGAGGAAGCATCAGAGAGGAAACTGGGGAAACTCACATCTTCACCTCTGTCTCCCACCCTGAGGAAGAGGCCAGGATGCCCGGGGGATATAGCCAGCTCCCTGCTGGGCCCCAGGCAGAGGGAACCGGGCACGGAGGGGCAAATGCGGCCCTCCCTGGCCTCCAGAGTCCCCTCTGCTGGATATCCGCACAGGCCTCCCACCTTCTCCTGGGTCCCCATCCTTCTTGTAGACAGTCTTAAAAAGGTCAACCAGGCTGCATCGTTCCCCTCCTGCAGACCCCTGGAGTCATCCACCACTCTTGGCACGATGTCCATAGCTGTGCCCCACAAGACCCCGCACCCCCCACTCATGCCCGCCCCACCCTACCAGCTGCCGTCTCCTGCTCCCCTCCTGCCCAGGGCGCTGGCATGTGTTACTCCACCTGGGGGTGCTTTCCCTCCCCTCCCCACTGGGTTGACTGTGGCATTTCCTCCAGGCCTGACTCAGGGTCACTTTCTGGGAAGCCCCCCACCCAGGGCTGCTTTCTCCTAGATCCCCACAGCACAGTCCTCTCTCCAGAGTGTCCTGGGGACAGCACTGGGCAGGAGCCAGATCTGGCTTGTTCAGAACCGTGCCAGCCCCAGACTGTGCTGACCCGAGAGGTCCTCTAGGAGCCAGGAGCAGAGAGAACAGGAGTCAGTGGGGGGCGGAGGGATGGAGGGATGGGGGATGAGGTGAAGGGGTGGACGGGTGGGGGATGGGAGAGGGATGGGGATGGAATGGGGGATGGAAGGGTTGGGGATGGGGGATAGGGAGGGAGGGATGGAGGGATGAGGAGACTCTGGGTGCAGCAGGCAGCTCTTCAGTCCAGCAGCAGATGCTGACTGGGGTGTCTCACTGAGGGATGCCCAGGGCCCAGCTGATATCGCCCTGAATGACAGCTGCATCCCCCAGTGAAGGCCAGAATCCTCAAAAGGCTCTGGCAGAGGAAGAGGGGGGCCAGTCGCATTTCCAGAAGGTCCCTGGGACAGCTGATTAAGGGGAAATCTGGCTCTGCCCAGCCTGCTTTGCCCCTCTGGCTTCAGTTCCTATCTGTAAAATGGGCCCATTTATGGTCCACGTTTACGTACAGTGAGTGAGACACTGGGAGATGCTCTGAAAGCCCTAAAGGGTGGTGTGAATGGGATGCATAGTGACAGGCTGTCTCCTGCAGGGAGACCCCCTTCCCTGTCCCCCAGTGCTGTGCACAGAGTCCATGCGGCTCCCCTGCAGGCCGATGGGGGGCCTCCCATGGCTCTAGGGAGGTGCAGTGCAGCCAGCCGCAGAGCAGGGGAGGTACAGACCCTGCCTGCCCCGCCTCTGTCCCAGTGGCCATCTGTCTGGTGGTCTGCACGAGGTGGCCTGCCCAGCCCAGGCTGGCGGGCGGTGGGGAGCACCGGCTGTTTGCTGGTTCTTGTCGTGAACCAAACACGGTAACTGTTTAACGATTGAACCACACTAATGAATATTGGGCCAGATATTTTCGAGGCCTGTTCCGACTGATTACTTGGAGAGCTGAGTACGTCTCCCAATTACCCAGGCAATTAGGCAACTAATTAAACACTTACCCTTCGCTTCATAAACAGGAGCGAGCGGGTGGGAGCGGGAGCTGGCTCAGGCGCTGTGAAATATCGGCTGCCAGGAAGGCCCACGAGCACGCACGCACGCACGCCAGGATCCCAGCTGCCTGTGGGCAGGCAGGCCAGTGGTCAAATGAGCAGGGGGACTGATGTCCAAAAGGGCCAAAGGATGTGTCCAGATCCCCGGTCAGAGTCTGGCCTTGTCAGTGCATCCACGGCTCCTACTCCAGGAAGCCCTCCTGGCTTTCCCCAGGCGCAAGGAGCCCGGCCTGCTGACTGTGATGTCCTAGACACAGCCCCTGGTCTTGAGCCTGCCCTCTGCCTTTGGTCACCCTCTCTCCTGGATGCAAGCTTTGGTCACCATGGGCTACTCTAACCTGCTCCAAGGAGCAATCAACAGGCTCCCGGCTTCCGGCCTCCACTTTCCACTCCTAGCTGAAGTGACTTGGTGAGACCTGTCTGACTGTGTCACTGTGATCATTTTAAAACATGGCTAATAACTCGGACATGGCCCCCAGTTGTTTTGATACTCCTCGCCTGGGGCGGGGCTCCCCACTACCCCTTGAGACAGGGCCGGCAGGGACAGCCACAGCGTGCAGGCTGCCTAGTGACACCCCACCCCATGACCCCGCCAGGGACCTCTTCTGTTTGATTCCATGTGCTGCTGCCCAAAGGCCAGAACCCGCATGGTGCACACACATGTCTGTGTACATGAGTGCACACACGTGCACACGCTTACACACGTGACATGTACACGCACCCAGAGTCCATACCCTGTGGAACCCTTGTCGGGCATCACATTCGTCTGCTCAGGACCCACCTCCCCACCTCCAGCACAGCCCCACTCAGCCCTGGCCAGACCCCAGGAGGCGCTCAGGGGGCATCTGATGTGCACTAGAGGATGTGACAAGATGGGTGCATGAGTCACATCCCAGAGATCAGGGGTCCTGCCTCAGGCCCATCAAGAAATACAAAGGCTAGCTGGGCACGGTGGTGCACACCTGGAATCCCAGCACTTTGGGAGGCTGAGATAGGAGAATCGCGAGTTCAAAGCCAGCCTCAGCAATGGTGAGGCGCTAAGCAACTCAGTGAGATCCTGTCTCTACATAACACACAAAATAGGGCTGGGGATGTGGCTCAGTGCCCCTGAGTTCAATCCCGGGTACCAAAAAGAAAAGAGGAAATACAGAGGCTGAGTGTGGTGACGCACACCCAGCAACTCGGGAGGCTGAGGCAGGAGGACCACAAGTTCAAAGCCAGCCTCAGCAACATAGTGAGGCCCTGAACAACTTAGCAAGACCCTGATTCTAAATAAAATATAAAAAGGAATGAGGATGTGGCTCAGTGGTTAAGCATTCTGGGTTCAATTCCTGGTATCAAAAAGAAAAAGAAATCAAAGAATAAGCCGACGGAGCCCCACCCTGGGGCCAGCCCTTTGTGGTTGGAGACTCTCTCCTAGAGGAATCGGCAGAACCTCTGGGCCCAGAGGGGTGCAATTCACAGACAGCTGAAGGGGTTCATTGCTCCTGAGGAGATGGGGCACAGGTGCGCCTGCCCTGAGCGTGGGGCCAAGGTCAGGAATCCAGGATCCAGTCACACACACAAGCATGTACACACTTGCACACGCACACAGACACTCATGTATGCCCCTTCCTGGGTACCAAGGCAGAAGGCCAGTGTGGGGGAGCAGGAATGTCCCTCACCAGCAGGCAGAGCTCTCAGACTCTTTGACACCTTTGGCACAGGACTCAGGGACTCCCAGCCCTGAGGACGAGGAGGGAAAGCGTGCATACTCTGTTCCCCAAGCCCCAGCTTGCCACCCGTTAGGTGGTTTCTCTGGGCTCCTTGTCCCCCAAGATTCCAAGGTGCCCTGCTCTGATTCCCTTCCGGGCCCAGACACCCCCTGCCCATCTTCTCCCAAGAACTAGTAGACCAAGCAAACAGCATGTGCCTCTTCAATGCTTCTTTTTTGGGGGTTTGGGGGTTGGTACCAGGGAGTGACTCAGGGGCACTCGACCACTGAGCCACATCCCCAGCCCTATTTTGTGTTTTATGTAGAGACAGGGTCTCACTGAGTTGCTTAGCGCCTCGCCATTGCTGAGGCTGGCTTTGAAATGGCGATCCTCCTGTCTCAGCCTCCTGAGCCGCTGGGATTATAGACATGAGCCACCACACCCGGCTTCTTTAATGTTTCTTAACTGGATCCCCTAACCCTCCAAGGACAACTGCCACCTCACATCCCAATGAGGGGAGCCCTGGGCTGCTGAGAAGACCTTTCCAGGAAGCCAGCTGCATGGCATCCCCTGCCAGCTTCTGAGGAATAGGGCAGGGCACCTTGGAGACAGGATGCTGCCGTGTCACCTGGGCAGGCTGTGGAGACAGTGATGCCATCCAACAGCGGTCCAGGTGTGGCTGGGGGATGCTCTTAGGTGTGGTGGACACCTGCACTCAGATGACTTTAACCCAGGAGATGACCTGGCCCACCTGGGTTGGCCCCCAGCAGGGGGAAGCGCGGCCTTCCAGAGGTGCAGCCCCCGGCTGTACTCTGGCCGACACCCAGCAGAGCAGACACACTGAACCTGCCAAGTTCAGGTCTGTAAGCAAAATCGGTGTGTTTGAAGTGACTACATTTTGGAGCGGCTTGTTATGTAGTTGTGTGCAGATTTGGATCCTTTTGGTACAGAGGGTTGACACAGGGCACAGTGGCCCTCACGCCCCTCCCCAGAGGCCCCGTGCAAAGAGGAGTGACCCAGAGATCAGGAAAGTTAAGGACTTTCCCTAACACGTGGCCAGCGAGGGCCACATGGACTTCAGCCCAGGAAGCACTGGCCAGCACCTAGGGGCTATCTGAGGAGGAGATGAGGCCAGCCCGGGATGGACAGGGGGCATTTCAGCAGGGGCTTCCTGCCCAGGGAGGGGACAGTCTTTAAGTCCAGTCACCCTTCATCCTAGCAGGACCTCACAATTTACTTGCATTGTGGCCTCCAGTGGCCAGACCCTCTCTGGGCCCACGTCCTGGACCTTACAGCCCTGAGAAAGGAGGAGGAATGTGGACCCCCTCCCTGGATTCCTCTGCCATCTAGAAAATTTGGGCCTTGAGACAGGCCTGGGGGCAGGTCTTCCCTCCAGGGGCCATACCCGCAGCCTCCTCAGCCTGTCCTACCACCCAGAGAGACCCAAAGTCCCCCTGGACAGATGTGCCTCCCACCTGCTGGAGAGCTTCAGACCCTCCTGTCAGCCCCAGACCAACAAGATGTCACAGGAGGGGCAGAAAGGAATGAGGAGGGGCAGGCTGGGGGTCCGCACCCTGTGGAACAAAGGACCGCAAACTGGGGAAACCCAAGCAACAGAAATTTACCGTCTCACTATCCAGAAGCCAAGATGAGGGGCAGGCAGGTCCAGATCCCTCTGGAGGCCTCAAGGAAGATCCTGTCCTGGCTGCTTTCCAGCGTCTGGTCCTTGACTTGAGCATATGTCACCCCACCTCGGCCTCCTCCTGAAACAGGATTCTTCCTGTGCCTGCATCCAGAAGTCCCTCATCTTCTAAGGACATCCGCCATATAGGATCAGGACCTGCCCTCATGACCAAAGCTAACTTGATCATGGGCAAGACCTGATTTCCAAATAAGGTCACATCCACAGGTAGCTGGAGTGGGACTTGAACACATCTTGGGAGACATAATTCAATACACAACAGCCACCAGCCCTGGGCAGCCCTGGGCTAGGCCTCCCCTGCCAGGCCTCAGTTCCCCTCCATGTAAGGCTAAGGCCCTTGCTGGAGCCTCCTCCCTGTGCCAGCAGCCCTGATGCCAGCCATGAGTTGGTGGTCAGCCCAGGGTCCTGCTGTCCCTTACAGGGCCTCACCTCCAAATTGGTAAATCTAACCTGACCTGCACCTCTTGCAAGCTGAGCAGGGCTGGGCTGAGGAGCCTTCCCAGGAGGGACGGTGACAGCAGAGAGCTGGACAGGATGCCCATTCCAGCCCCCCTCCTCCGGGGAGGACGGCTGCCTTCCTTCATCCGCCCTGACCCCGCCATGCCCCTTCCCACCTTCTCTGTGCCTGTCTCTTGTTCTTCATGTTACAGAGGCAGTAGTTCAGGCCGTCTCATCCTGGCATTTGGGTCCTCCAGAACTGCAGGAAGATAGATGCCTGGCGCTCACCTGTAATCCCAGGGGCTCAGGAGGCTGAGGCCGGAGGATCGCAAGTTCAAAGCCAGCCTCAGCAACTTTGCAAGACACTGAGCAACTCTGTGCGACCCTGTCTCTCAATAAAATATATTTTTAAAAAGGACTGGGGATGTGGCTCGGTGGTTAAGCACCCTTGGTTTCAATCCTCATTACAGAAAGAAAAAAAGAAAGAAAGAGAGAAGGAAGGAAGGAAGGAAGGAAGGAAGGAAGGGAGGAAGGGAGGAAGGGAGGAAGGGAGGGAGGGAGGGAGGAAGGAAGGAAGGA
>PVHX01018592.1:0-36559 GCA_004024805.1 Geosciurus inauris | reverse complement strand
CTCTTCAGTGTGGCCTTATGTCCCCCTGGGTGAGTCATCTGGTTGTTCAGTTTTTAAAGCTGAAAGTCATATTTGTTTGGGGGTCACAGTTAGTTGGTGAAGAATAGCACAATTAGAATGCTCATGTGAAAAGCAAGTATCCCCCTTCCCAGTGAGTTTGCACCAATGTGCTGAGTAAGAAGTTGCTATTGGCTACCTGTTCGCTTGACCATACTTTAGGTGTGGGTGTGCATTGTGTTATAATTACTCACGGAAATTGCCTATCTTCAGATCCATATGTAGCCTTATATTGCTGAAGTTGTAATAGCAGTTTTTCTTTTCATATAAAAAATGAGTTAGATGCAGATAAAGAGAGAAGCATTTGATTGCCCTCAATCAGGCTTTGGCTTTGGGTTATCATTAAATCAGAGGCTTATTCGAAATCTGTTATTGACAGTAACGCATTCTTAGCCTGCTTGCGTGATTCTTGAGTTCATGTGTAATTTCTTGTTTTATTTGTTCTTCATGCGCTGCTTCTGAGATGTGCTCATTGTTATGCTCTGTTTTGGAGGAGTCTCACCTTGGAGCATGCTTAGAAAGCTGGCAAAAAAAAAAAAAACAGTACTCCATCGGAGAGTTAGCCATGTGGAAATGACAGTATAAATATCAAATTGAATTTAGAAGTCAAGTTCTTCATTCCTGGCTTAAGACTGTGACGGCATTTTGGAATGGCATTATCTTATCATTTTTTAGTTTCTTTACAGACAAGCTAAGTAATGCTCAGAGTCAGCTAAAATCATTAAACCTTTTCCAATTTCCATCACAATTCTCTTTGGGCTTAAAAAAAATGTGAATACCGCAGGCTGAAAATGCACTGAAATCCACTTGTGAAACTAGAGCTTGGAGGTGTGTTGTTCCACTTCCGTATGCATCGTCGGTGATTCTAGAAGAATGTATCTTATAAATGTATGTATTTGTGCCCATGAATGCAGAGATATTTTCATATTGAATTATTTCTCCCTTCCTAGCCTCTGTGCCTGTTAAATCTCGTTCAGGTAGTAATATTCATGTCATGCATTACTGTAAGTAAATAAGTGTGTATGTTAAGATCATTTCTTACCCATATGTCACCTCTAACCTTTGTGTAAAATGTCTTTTACATTAGCATAAATATTAAGAAGATGCCATTTCTGCTATATATAGGGACTGCCTTCAGCTAATCAGTTTTTCATGCATTTAAATAGGAATATTAGAATGATGGTAATTACTTTAGTTTTCCATGAATGATCCATCAAGACATCGTCGTTCACTGTGTGGTATTACTCAGGGTAAGTAGGACAGAATTCAATTGTTAGCTAGGTTGGAGTATCTTCAGTGTTTTGTTGGTGGCTTTAAAACAAATATTCTTAATTCTTATTCTTATTCTTAATTCTGTTATCTTTTCTAAGAGTAAATGCCCAATCTGAAGTGCATGGAGACTAAGAGAAATTGTAATCAATTGTAAATACGACCTGTTTATTAAATTCATAAGAAACAAAAGATTTCCAGGCAGATAACAAAACCTCTCCCTCTTAATTTCCCCTCTTTGTGTCATACACACACACACACACCACTGGATGAAAGTGAAGAAATTCATGTTTTTTTAAAAGTATCTTTTATAAAAATAAAACTTTTTTCTTTTCACAAACACATTTCCGATTTTACAAATTATTTTCACACTTGTAAAGTGTGAACTTTTGTGCAGTCTATACACATCCTTAAACTACCCTTACTCTGCTAGAGTTAGAAGTCACTGATGAACAAATATTTTAAACCATTGTACATTAGCACTGCCTGGTGGCTGATGGTTCTCTTCTGCCATGCTTCCCTCTGTCTGCACAGCAGTATTTGTTTGGACCAAGATATTGAAATAATTGTATGCTTTTCTTTATTGTTTCATAAAAATTAGTAGAAAATTGGAGAAAATTATTGGTTTGAAACTACAAAAAGCTTAGTCTTTCAAATTCACAATCCAGATAGGGAAAGAAAGCTGGACACATGCTGAAAGTTGTGAATCTTTATTTCAACAGGATAATTGTCGGACTTAACAAGACAAATATGTATTCAACAAGAAAGAAAAGAACAAAAATTGAACATGATGCTTTTATATTATAAAAAGTCTTTGACAAAATTGTGTGTTTGTACATGTTTGTGTATACTTGTATAGAATTGTATTGTTTATTCTTGCAAATGTATAGAATGGAGTATATCAGACTGATAACAGTGATTACCTCAAGAGATGAGAGTGGGGTTGGCAAAGACAGTAAAGAGGCTTATCTGAGTACCATCTGTGGTTTTATAATGTATATACCTATATTTATAGATGTATGTTTTATGGTAATTAAAAATAATAATGAACAACTAAAATAACATATATAAAAAACTTGAAATATATTGGTCGTGTTTCTATCTGAAGGTGATATTCGGTCAAAGATTTTAGAATGTTTATCAGTCAGGTGATGATACTGAGACTCAAGAAGGTTTGCAAGCAATTTGTCCAAGTTCATACGATCATGGGCATTATGAACATGAACCCACAAGAACACCTTTGTGTGAAGGTCCAGGGTGCCTCACTAGTGGAAAGGCTCTTGTCTTCCTCAAGGGCAAAGTCAGCCCAGCATCGGTTATCCCAGAAAAGCTTTTTCACCCTACCAAGGAACAAACTTCATTATCTGCCTTTTTAAAAAGGATAAACCAATATTCACTTGAATAGAGTGGTCTGAGGCATGTTTTTAGAGCACAGAAAATAACAGTGGGTGCAAAGGCAAGAATAGCACAGGGGACTGTTAGCCAGCCTTAGACAAATGCCTTAACAAATTCCGAATGGCTCTATGAACTCTGTGAAGGTAACAGTTGGGGGCTTTTTTTTTTTTTTTTTTTGGAGTCTAGGTCTCACAAAGTTGGCCAGGCTGGCCTGGAATTTACAATTCTCCTGTCACTATCACCCTCAACTACTGTTGGGTCTTTGTGTCTATAGTGGCATAGAAAGAGAATGATCTTTGCAATCAGACAGACCTGGACTCAAATTCTAGCTCAGCCACCTTAAACTACGGAATTGAGTCCTCGCCCAGACCTCAGTTCTATAGGAAATATAGTTGTGCTTTCATTTTGGCTTGTACCTAACAGAATTGTGAGAATTAAAGGAACAACACACATTAAATAATTCCTTCCACTCGTGGTACAAGCTAGGTAGGTACCCAGGAACATGTTAAGCCCCTGTCCTTTTCCTTTTTTATTTTTTCCATATGCTTTGGCCTCATTTCTTCTTTTATCTTGTTTCTTTCTATCCTTGCTTTTTTTGCAAAAGCAAAAAAAATGTTTTGTTTTTATTTTGCAAGTATGTTGTGCAGAGCTTAAACCTATGGACAAACTATGATACTTTACATTTATGTGGTGGTTTGATTTTAAGAAAATAGTTCCACATAAACTCCTCTTATTTTCTTTTCTTAAAAAAGGTATTATTAACTATCAGTCCTTGTTATTAACTTTCCTTTTGATCAGCCAGTTGCTCCTGTGTCACTGGAATCCAGAATATTAACTTCTGGAGATACAAATTTAATGTCAACATAAAGCTCGAGAGACTGTTTTATGTGCTCCCATGTCTCATGCCATCAGCATATTATAACAACACTTTGAAAAAAGTTTAAGTAGATATTGGCTTTTGTTGCCGATACCAAGATTTATTGGCTCAAGAGTTATTGATCATGGGCAAATCTCGGCCATTATTATGCCTTCAGGACAAATAAATCTTTATCAGCTGAACATGAATCAATATAATTATGCTTCACTTATGCACATCTTTTTCCTAACCCTATTGGGTTTTCAACCAAATCATGAAATATGGGAGAAACTACTTTGGGAGGCAGCTGTGAGGAATTAGGCCAAGAGCGTTCCTGTGTATGGCAGCAGTGCCCACACTAGATAAAGCCCAGCTTTCCAGCTCTTTGCTGACAGAATTGAGGTGGTCTAGGCAAAATGTACAAGTTAAATTTTTGCTAACTCAGATGCACAAAAAAAACATCATGGGATAGAATAAAAGACTTGTAGAGGAAGAAGAAATTGTAACAACTGCATCATATGCTAGAATAGGCATCAGAGAGAAGTCTAGAAAGGGGAACCAGAAAAGCTGTGGAAAGCTTTTTATTTATTATGTATGTTAATCCTTTCCCAGTGATTCTAATGTCCAGCCTTTGGAGGATGACTTACTCCTTTATAAAATGCAAAAAAAAAAAAAAAATCTCTCTTTCAAAAGTTCCTTTTATTAACATAGACTAATTTTATATCATTTTTAGTTAAAACAACCATATCACTTCTGATGACACTGAAACTTTCAGCTCTGTATTATGTGATCTTTGGCCAAGCTAGTCCTCAGGCCTTTGCTTATGACCTACTCGGCATCTACTCCAAATGCCAGATTTTTTTCCTGCTAAGTCAGCTTGATTTGGGTCTGGTATTCAAGCTGCCAAATACTTTTGTGTTTTGATTGTCACATGAGTTCATTACCCTTCCCAGTTTTGTTTCATTTGTCCATTTGATCAGCATCCTTCCCTGTCTCGGTCCAGATACTGATAGAAGTTGGAGAGCAGGAGCCAGCCACTGAGTCTTAGAGCACCCCCAAATCCATACTTTATTATAGTTATATGGCAACTGATGGGGCCTCCTTTTAGCCTATGACTCATCTTATGTACATGGTTTTATGTTAGGCTTTATAAAATGAAATGGTGAAGCTTTTTTTAAAAAAATTTAACAGGACTGATGATTTCTAGTTAGCACCAAGCTGCCTGCCAAAACACAAGCACAACATTAATTGTGTGGGAGTATGATTAATATCAGACAGAGAACTCTGAACTCTTAACTACAACAAATCTCTCTTTTATTTTCTTTTCTACTGATCCCACTGTCAAGTTCAAACTAGCTTTGTCGTTAGTGCCTTTTGATCTCTGATTGACCCTACAGCTAACTCCAAAACCAAAGCTCACTGGGCCAGTATTACAAATGGAGACTGGAAGAGCTGCATGTTGTAGAAGTCTATTCTTTTTCATTGTTTCGCCCATGATCCAGGCAGATGTATCAAAGCAAATTGAGCCAATTATGGATGGCCTGGTAAATCTCATGGAGTGTAATGGAAAGTTCTCGGAATTCAATAAAGAAAGAAGCAAGAGAGGAAAAGAATCATTACGCTTCCTTAAAATTTCTTAGTGAAAATATTGTTTCTGTCCTATCTATAAATTAAAACCTGGCACCTCAAATGTGGATGGTAGTCATTACAGGGACAGAAGCCTGAGCTGTGAGTTCCAGTTTGATTACTCAAATCATACAAAACAGTAATGGTATAGAACAGCACAAGCCATATGTCACATTTCTCAAGTGACTCATCTGGCATTGGTCCCATAGCTTCACAAGCTGGTCACCTACTTGGAGAGCCTACTTGGAGAGCAGATATAGAGGGGTCTGCTGAGTCCAAGCCTTTTTTGAGAAATAGCTTTACTACTGGAATGGTTGGTGCTTTCAAGAAAAAATCCACGGTCAAGTTCCACAACCATAGAGATTCACTCTGTCCTTCACTTGCCCTTGACTGTTGCACCTGCTCAGTGATCAGCAGAACACTTGTGGATACTCGGGCCAACTTGCTCCTTTACCCCACTTGGGGTTGCAAGGCATTCACTTCTACAGCAGACACCAAGGTCCTGAGGTCTTTAAACTTGCTCCAGAACTCCTGCTTCTCACGAGAAGGTGGGAGCTGTCCCTGCACCATTGATGGAAGTTTCCAGCTCTCTCATCCCTGAAATCCCTGTCTATTTCTGCATACATCAAAAGCCATCAAGACCTTCTGCATCCCTCTGTCTACTTTAAGGATGATGGCAGCCTGGATTCTGATATTCTCTCAGATACTTGTCCTGTCTTTCTCACCTAATCCAAGTTCTTCCAGAAAATAATTTTTATCGCAAGTGGGTCACACTCAGTGCCTACTTGCATTGAATACTTCTTCAGAATGACAACATAAAATCCTTTCAGGAGCTATTATTCTGTTTATAGACTTTATTTCTGAACTTTCTCTTACTTACTTAGTGGTGTGTTTATCTATTTGCCAAGTTTAATGAACTCATACTAGAACATTACTTTGCTTAGAAATGAATGTTTATCTAATGGTATGATAAGAAGATCCCCAAATCATAGGTTAGATCTGTGGTATAAATCTATATCTACTGTTAATTTGTGTGACCATATGTGCATCTTTCTAAGCGGTGGGGGGGAGGGCATGTGCAGACCAGAGGAATACCTCCAGGGAGGGGAATCCAGGACTCCTGGTATCATACAGCACTGGAGTAGAAGTCCGAGGACCCAGGACCCAGAGGTGGCTGTGCTAGTCTTGCACTGTGGGACTCAGACTCTGTGAAAACAGCCCATGATGTGCTATAGAAATTTAAGATAAAATTGCCATAGTGTGCAAATGTTCTGGAAACCATAAGAAGATATTTCCTTTGCAAATGCTGAATCCACTTCTTAAAATATATGCCAGAAAAACGTCTTTTAGTATAGACTCAGACCATTCCCTATGACTACTGTTATCACTCTCAAATAAGAAATATGGCAACACACATAATATTCACAGATCTTGGTAAGACATGATTTAAAGGGAGGAGTGCTCTTTGCCCAGCTCCACCTGATTCCTTTCCGCTCTAGCTGATATGGGTAAGTGCAGCTCAGGCAAGGATGACATTTCAGCATAAAGCCAACCAGTGTCTACTGGGTTAGCTCAAGGGTGGGTGCTTGCTTCACTCCTGTTCGTGTTCCTGCTGTTGAATACCTATTTCTTTGACAATTCAGAGGTGAGTGAGCAAAGGAATCTCTTAAAAAGATTTTTGAAGCAGGAAGTTGAAACATGTCTAAAAGCGATCAAGAGCTATCCAACCACTTTAGCAGAGCACAGGAGTCATCGCTCTGAAAAGGCTGCACACATTGCAGGAAAAAAGGACTGGGAAGGGGGACAGAGCAAACAGCGAGAGTGGACAGTGGACGGCGATAAGATCGCATGACCACTGCTTCATAAACAAAAGCTCTTCCGCAAAAACCTGTGTCAGCAGAAGGTGCACTTATTCTTGCTTTACTGAGCATGAAATGGGATTGAAAGATGGTATTAAATGGATTATTAAACTGAAGAAATGATGTCTTGTGATCTTTCACACCAAAGCCCCCACTTGAGACACGCATTGTCTGTCCCTGAAAAACTCTGCAAAGACTCAGGTCATTTACATGGAACCTGAGCCTTTTAACCATTAAAGTGAAAGTTTCTCTTCCCATCTCTATGTTGGAACTGTGATCCCCTGGGGGAGATTATTGTTGCTCTCAGTTATTTTATTACTACGTGAACATGTACGAAAGGAACGTTTGTGGGAACTGATAAAGTTCAAACTCAGAACTAACTCTTTTTCTGTTCCAATAATGGAAGAGGAAGTTACTTTTAAATACATACTTTTAAATACTTTTAAATACATACAACATTTTTTTTAAATCTCTAGCATTTTCTTCACTAATTCTATTTTAAATTCTAATAGGTCCCAGGTTAAAACATGAGCAATGTGTTTAAAACTTTGACTGGCTTCAGATTCTGAAAACAAGTTATGCAATGAAGTATTGATTACTAAAATTTTAAAGAATTAAAAAGATAAAATAATATTAACTTATTTTTGTTATTAATACACATTGTTCAAATTAACGGGCTTCACTGGGACATTTCCTATGTGCATAAATCATGTTCGCCTTCCTTTACACTCTCTCCTCTTCTTCCTCCCCTTCTCCCCAATCCCCTTTCCATTTCCTAATAGTCTCTTTTCTTTTTTCAAGTCATCTTCTTATTTTTTTAAGTTAAGTTTCTACCTGTATGAGAGAAAACAGAAAACACATAATACCTGTCTTTATTCACTTAGCATGATGTCCTTTAGTTCTGTCCATTTTCCTGCAAATGACATGATTCTGTTCTTTGTTATGGCTGAATAATACTCCATTGTATATATACATCACATTTTCCTTATCCATTCACCTGTTGATAGAACCAGCGTCAATTCCATATCATGACTACTGTGAATTGTGCCACAATAAATATGGGCATGCATGTGTCTCTTTTATGTTGATTTTGATTCCTTTGGATCTATACCAAAAAAAAAGATAGATATAGATAGATCACATGATAGTCCTCTTTTAAGGTTTTTGAGGACCCTCCATACTGATTTCCATAGAGACTGTACTAATTTACATTCCTACCAACAGTGTAAAAGGGTTCTTTTCTCTCTACACCTTCATCAGCATTTGTTATTTTATTTCTTTTTATAATAGCCATTCTGACTGGGGTGTGATGTAATCTAAATGTGGTTTTGATTTTTTTTTTAATTTTTTTTTTAGTTGTAGATGGACACAATGTCTTTATTTTATTGCTTTGTATGTGGTGCTGAGGATCGAACCCAGGGCCTCACGCATGCGAGGCAAGCGCTCTACCACTGGGCTACAACCCCAGCCCGTGGTTTTGATTTTATATTTTCCTGATGGCTAGATATTGAGCACTTTTTATATCCTTATTGGCCATTCATACTACTTTTCAGAAGTTCTATTACATCATTTTCATAAGATTAAAATAATTATAATTCTTTATTCTTATGCAGTAATATTTACTTTCTTATATATCTAAGATCCAAGCCACAAAATGAGGTTAGCAGCAAATATATACTTTATTGTTTCTGAAAGTTGTGATTATTTTAACATGGTGTCTCAGCTAAGCAAATTATGTCAGTCCCAAATATGGTTTTCCCAGGCTTCAAATGGACTGCTAGTTTTGTTTTTGGTGATATAATAGATAATCATAAACTATACAATTTGAATAGAAGCTCCCTCTGAAAAGAACTGAAATTATTAGACTTTTAGAAAGGCTTCAGATGTTTATATGAAATAGTAAGAATGTTAAAAATTCACAAAGACCAAAAAGAAATCCACTAGAAGTGGTACCAGAGATGTAAACTGAAACCAACATCTAACCTGGTGTTTTCTCCAGTTGATTTTAGGCTTTTTAGTCTCAAGGTGAACAGGAGATACAGGTTAAGGGAATCTCTCCCAGGACGTTGAGTCCAATAGAAATTCCTCCTAGGATAAAATGTAAAGATAGACTAGAAATAAACCAGCCCTTCGATATGCATCCGTTCCCTAGGAGAAGCAAAAGAAATTGACTAACTGGGTACAGAAGGAAAATTGGCACTAGGAGGAAAATATTTCCCTGGAAAGCTTCTATAATACCACCAGACATCAGATTGGTTTACAAACCAAATTTGTACTCTGCAATTGCCCAAAAACTTGAGTTGAAAGTGACTTTTACAGTATTCCTAGACTAAAGATTCCATCCATAACCTCACAGAGTCAAATCAAATCCTCTATAAAACCCACCTGCAATTCAGGCCTCAAAGAATTATCATAGATAGTGTGTGAAAGAGCAATGAGCTTACAACGGAAAACTAACCACTTAGGCAAACGAGGTTCTCTAAGTAAGACTTAGGGATTGAAATGATGAGAAACAATGTAAAATGAGTATATTCACTATATTTAAAGAAACAAAATATGGGTTTGAAAATAATGTCAGAAGCAAGAGACTGTTTTTTAAAATGACCAAGGTGTTTTGCAAAGGAATTAAGTAAAACCTCTAGAAATATATAATGTATGAAATTACAGTCAACAGAAGATTGGGCATGGCTGAAGATAAAATTAGAAAACTGAAAAATAGATTAAAAGAAAATTTTCAGATTACAGCAGAGAGGCAAAGATATACATAGTATAAAGAAGAGTTGAGAAACATGTAGTAAGATATAAGAAGATAACATTAGTATAATCAAAGTCCAAGAAAGAAAATGTAAAGAATGGAAAGGATATTAATCCTCAGAGTCCAGGAGCCCTACAAATCCAACTCAGAATAAATGAATACAAAGATGTCTGTACTGAAAAAGTTCATAGGGGAGCTGAAAAATATCGAAGACAAAGAGATTATAGACAGGGAGGAAAAGTCCAGTTATAATAAAGGAACACCTATACTGATAGAAATTCAAAAGGATGCACTTCAGAGAGAGGACCTGAGATGCAAAAAGGAATGGTGAGCAGGAGGGGGTCAACCTTTGTTAGTTGATTGTGTAAAACGATAACAGTGATCTCATATGTGATAAAGATAGACTAAAGATAGGCTAACATACATAATAACATCATACAGGTCTAACGTAGTGTGATCAGAGAAGGCAGAAGGGCCCTGTACTAATTGAAAGGTAGAAAATAACTTCATTATTTTTGTGTATTGATCAATGCAGTCTGCCTATAAAAAATGCCTAGAATAATCACTGAGCGATTAAACAGAGACAAAGAAAATAGACAATAGAAAAGTGTGCTTCACTTTCAAACAAATCTAAGGTAAGAAAAGCATTTTAGAAGGCAGGGAAAGAGAGAGAGAAATAGACAAAGGAGACAAAAATAAAATGATAGAAATAATTTAATCCTGATACTATAGTCACTCTTTATCCATGGGTTCAATCAACCATGGACTAAAATATTTGAAAAAAATATGGTCTAGTATTAGATGTGTGCAGATTTTTTTCTGTCGTTATTCACTAAACAATGAAGGATAGCAGCTATTTACACAGCATTTACCTTGTATTAGGCATTATACATAATCTAGAGGTGATTTAGAGTATATGGGGAATGTAAATAGGTCATATGCCATTTTATATGGGGAACTGGATCATCCATAGTTTTTGAAATTGCCAAGGGGTTCCGGCATCAGTCCCCCATACTGAGGAATGGTATCATATCATTAGTTTTAAATACTGTGAGTGCATTAAATTCTCAGTTACAAGACAAAGATTGTCAGATTGTCTATAATACTGTTTAGAAGAATAACTAAAGCACGGGCAATCAGAATAGTTACAAGTCAATGGATGGGAAAATGAAGTAAAAACACACTAATCAAAACAAAGACTGTGCAACTACATTAATATGAAATTAATACAGCTTTTAAGACAAATTACATTTCTAGAGATTAAAATGCTCATGACAAAATATTAGAGGACTCAGTCGACAGACTCTATTCGTAACTGATAGATAAAACGAACAAAAAAAATTCAAGCTGTAGATTTATACATAAGTCTGATCTAATTAATTATATAAAATATTCTTTCCCCAAACTTATGAATATGTATGTGTCCTTTTGAAACACTCAGAGAAATTTTCCATAACACAAAACTGAAGGAAAAAAAAAAAACAGTCTCATGATTGGGACCATGAAGGCCATATTGTTTGATAAGATTGCAGGTCAAAAGTAAAACAGAACATCAAAAAATCCTCTGTGTTTAGTCAGTAACTTCCTGATATCTCATAGATGTAAGAATAAATACTAGCAGCATATAAGTATGCAGATTACTAGATCGACACAGGGACTCTTAGAACAAAACTATAGATAATACTTGTGACAACTTATGAGACATGACTAACATGGATCTTAGAAAGAAAGAATTATACTTAAAATTCCAGTATTAGGAAAGAAAGGCTGAGGGCTAGGGATATAGCTAAGTGGTAGGGTGCTTTCCCAGCACATATGAAGCCCTAGGCCCAATCTCCAGCACCTCAAATAAAAAGGCTAAAAATTAAGGAGTATCTAACTTACAAAGTTAAAGAAAGAACAACAAAATAAACCTTGTTAAGGTAGATTAAAGGAAACAATAAAGTCATGAAATAGAAATGAGATATAATAAAAAAATAAGATACCCCAAACTGATTCTTTGAAAAATTAATAACTTTAGCAAGCTTATGGCATTTTGATTTTTAAAAATGACACAGAAAGAAGACACGTGTAAATTTGAGAATTTAAAGGATATTATATAAAACTATGACAAAATTTAAAACTAATAATATGGAACATTAAGATTTTAACACCAAAAGATCGGACCAGTAAAGCAAAGCAAATAATACAATACCTCCTTCCCCAAATAATTTACTCACTTTCTTTTTTTTTTTTTGTACCAGGGATTGAACTCAGGAGCCCTCGACCACTGAGCCACATCCCACATCCCCAGCCCTATTTTGTGTTTTATGTAAAGACAGGGTCTCACTGAGTTGCTTAGTGCCTCGCTATTGCTGAGGCTGGCTTTGAACTCACAATTCTCCTGTCTCAGTCTCCCAAAGTGCTGGGATTACAGGCTTGCACCACCGTGCCTGGCTAGTTTACCCAATTTCATTCAATGAGATAGGAACCTGAATACTTCTATAATTAGTAAAGAAAGTGAGTTAACTAGTAAAAATCTCCAAAGAAGGAAATTCAGCTCAAATGGTTTCAACAGGAAATTTACCAGATATTCAAGAAATAATTTCAATCATACATAAATAATTCACCAATAGTTGTACAAAAATGGTGACCTCCCTAGACATTTTGTGAAGCTATAATAGCCTTGTTACCAAAATCCTGATAAGGATGGTTATGAGAAGGGAAAAATTATACAGTAATCTCTCTCATGAAAATAGATGCAAAAATCTTACACAAAATAGCAATGATCTTAATCTAGCACTCCACAAAAAGACAATGCTTCATAAGAATGTTTTGTCCTAGATATACAAGCTTTATTTAACATTATAATATCTACTACCATATTTATGATCTCAAAAATAATCAAATAAATTCAAAAGCTGTAGAAAAAGCCACATACACTTTCCAGGAATCTTAGTGTCTGAGCTACAAATAGTAAAATCCAAAGTTATCCAAGTATAGCCTTTTAAATTTGTATACCTCCTCTTACTTAAGAAAGGGATGTAGCATCATATAAGAAAAACTTACACAAACAGTGGAACCATTAAGACTAAGATAATGGGCCCTGGATACACAATGTAGACCCAATTTCAGGTATTTTTAATGACCACTCAAGATCTTACATTTTCTATTGTATGTAGAAAGGAAATTAAGGAATTGGAAATGGGAATTTAAAGAAGTAGAAATATTCATTTCTGGTAGTACAAATAGTATCATTTTCCCCATAGTTAGCTTGAAAATAAATTTTATTTACAAATCAATTAAAATCAACAAAGTTCGTCAAAATATGGGGTTTTTCCTCTTATCTTTTAATTGAATTCCAGAGGATCACACACTGCATCAATGATGTCTTTGTAAAATGACAGGCTAGAACCAGAGAAGAGTTTGCAGGGCCTTTAAGGAAGCCATGTGATTTAAATAAACAATATTCTATGTTGAGAAGTGCATGAAATAAACCAGCAAGGGAAAGAAGGTACCTACAAGTGGGTAACTCATTGCTTCAAGGTAAAAAAAGGTGCCCACAGGACTGGGATTGTGGCGCAGTGGTAGCGTGCTTGCCTAGCACGCGTGAGACTCTGGGTTCGATCCCCAGCACCACATAAAAATAAAATAAAGATATTCTGTCCACCTACAACTAAATAAATAAATAAATATTAAAAAAAGGTGCCCACTCTTAACCTCTGATTTTCTTGTACACAACTGACAAGTTTAGAATAGGAAAAGATACTAAATTTCCCAAGGAAAAGCAAATAGTTCAAGTCAAACTACAACGGAAACTACTCTCACAAAAAGCAATTTAAAAAAAATAAAATAAAACCTGGGATATGACTATATGCTTTTTTCTCAAATCTCAAATTCTCATGCAATGCTTGAGTGAAGACAGAACAATGCTAATGGAAGGCAGTAGTATCATTTCAGTTTGCATTTTTGCATTTTTGACAACTATTCAGTCATTCTAAAGCAGAGTGGCAATTTGCTGAGAGGAGACCAAGGATGGAAATGGTGACGATTTTTAAAGAGAGATTGATGTATTCCTTGCCTTGAAAAATCCTTTATTTTTCTTTCATTCATAAAGAATCCTGCCTTAAATGTCCAATTAGACAGTCAGCTACAGGATTTTTCAGATTCATCCGTTGGAAAATTCATCAGTTGGAAATTTGGGTTGCCTAAATGTTGGCATTCTAAATGTTGATGAACTACTTCTGAAAGTGCAGTGGCAGAAGAAACTAATAAAAGATGTCTTAGCAAGAATTTAGTCTAAAAAGGAAGCATTACTTTTCCCCTTTAAAATAATTTTTACCATTCATGTGAAAAAATCATTGGGAAAAAAAATCTGTGTTCTATGGTGCTTAGCTTCTAAGAAATAATGAGCTGTGAAGCTGAGTGAAGTCACCAGAGGACGGGATAAGGACAGAGTAGAAAAAGAGGTACAAGGCGTGAATTCAAAGTGAGTCTAATAAACACAGGTTCTGTTTTCTGTCTACACGCAGGTGTGGAATACATGGGATTTCACAAGCCTCAGGTTTTGTCCTGCTAGAAAATCAAAATGAGAGAAGATGAAGATATTAAAGATACATATAAATATACATATAAATATTCTTTTTTTAAAAAAGGTTTTTATTTGTTCTTTTTAGTTGTATATGGTGTAGAATATATTTTGACATATCATACGTACATGGAGTATAACTTCCCATGCTTGTGCTTGTACATGTTGTGGAGTTACACTGGCCCTGTGTTCATACATGAACATAGGAGTTATGTCTGATTTATTTTACTGTCTGCTAATTCTATTCTCATCTCTCCTTCCTTACCTTCATTCCCATTTGTCTAATCCAATGAACTTCTATTTCCCACTCTTATTGTGTGTTAGCATCCATATAGCACAGAGAACATTCCATCCTTTTGGGGGGGATGGACTTGTTTCACTTAACAGGATAGTCTCCAGTTCCATCCATTTATTGGCAAATGCCATAATTTCATTCTTCTTTATGGATGAGTAATATTTCATCGAATAAATATACCACATTTTCTTTATCCACTCATCTCTTGAAGGGCACCTAGGTTGGTTCCATACCTTGGCTATTATAAAATTGAGCTGCTATAAACATTGGTGCAACTGTGTCACTATAGTATGCTGATTTTAAGTGCTTTGGGTATATACTGAGGAGTGGGACAACTGGATCAAATGGTGGTTCCATTCCAAGCTTTTTGAGGAATCTCTATACTGCTTTCCAGAGTGGTTGCAGCAATTTGCAGTCCCACCAGCAATGTATGAGTGTAGCTTTTCCCCCACATCCTCGCCTACATTTATTGTTACTTGTATTCTTGATAATTGCCATTCTGACTGGACTCTTGGTATATCCTGGAGATTAATGCCATATCTGAGGTTCAGGTGGCAAATATTTTCTCCCATTCTGTAGGCTCTCCCTTCGTGTTCTTGATTGTTTCCTTTGCTGTGAAGAAACTTTTTAGTTTGATACCCTCACATTTATTGATTCTTGATTTTACTTCTTGCACTGTAGGAGTCTTGTTGAGGAAGCCTGTCCTGAGCTGACATGATAGAGAGTTGGGCCTACTTTTTCTTCTAGTAGGTGCAGGGTCTCTGGTCTAATTCCTAGGTCCTTGATCCACTTTGAGTTGAGTTTTGTGCAGGATAAGATATAGGGATTTAATTTCATTTTGCTACATATGGATTTCCAGTTTTCTCAGCACCTATTGTTGAAGAGGCTATCTTTTTTCCAACGTATGTTTATGGCACCTTTGTCAGGTATGAGATAACTGTATATATCTGGGTTTATCTGTGTTTTCTATTCTGTACCATTGGTCTTCATGTCTGATTTGGTGCCAATACTATGCTGTTTTTGTTACTGTAGCTCTGTAGTATAATTCAAGGTCTGGTATTGTGATGCCTCCTGCTTCACTTTTCTCACTGGGCCTACTTATTTTTCCAAATGAATTCATGACTACTTTTTTATTTCTATGAAGAATGTCATTGGAATTTAATAGGAATTAAATTAAATCTGCATAATGCTTTTGGTAGTATGGCCATTTGACATTAATCCTGCCTATCCAAGAACATGGGAGTTCTTTCTACCTTCTAAGGTCTTCTTCAATTTCTTTCTTTAGCATTCTGAAGTTTTCATTGTAGTGGTCTTTCAACCCTTTGATTAGATTGATTCCCAAATATTTTATTTTCTTTGAGGCTATTGTGAATGGGATAGTTTCCCTAATTTCTCTTTCAGTTGATTCATCACAGATATATAGGAATGCAATTGATTTATGTCTGTTAATTTTATATTCTCCTACTTTGCTGAATTCATTTATGAGTTCTAGAAGTTTTCTGGGAGATTTCTTGGGTCTTCAAAATATAGAATCATGTTGTCATCAAATACATATAGTTTGAGTTCTTTCCCTATTCATATCCCTTTAATTTCTTTCTTCTAATTGCTCTGGCTAGAATTTCAAGGACTATATTGAATAGAAGTAGTGAAAGAGGGCATCCCTGTCTTGTTCCAGTTTTTAGAAAGAAAGCTTTCAATTTTTCTCTATTTAGAACGATGTTGGCCTTGGGTTTAACATATATAGCTTTTACAATGTTGAGGTATGTTCCTACTATCCTTAGTTTTTCTAGTGTTTGAACATGAATGAATGCTGTATTTTGTCAAATGCTTTTTCTGCACTTATTGTGATAATCATGTGATTCTTGTCTTTAAGTCTATTGATATGAATTGCATTTATTGATTTCTGTATGTTGTCGCAAATTGCATGCAAAAACATATTAAAAAGATAGTGCACCATGATCAAGTGGGGTTTATCCCAGGGATTCAAGGTTGTTTCTATATACATAAAGGAGTTATTCTGATGATTGGCCACGAGGAAAGGAGGACATGGGGACAAGTGAGGACATGAGGAAAGGATGAAAGGAGAGTGAGAAGGGAAGAGTGATGAATTATAGAAGCTTATAGGGCTGTAAGATTGGAATTGGATTCTTAGAGGATGAAGTAGAAATATGTGAGATAGTGATAATAGATGCTGACAGTAAAGATAATGTAGTGGTTACTGGAAATGATAAGGTCTAGGTATGATGACCAGGGCATAAGTTGCTGAGGTAGGTAGAAGATAAGATAATTGGAAAAAATGTCAAGAAACTGAGAGGTCAAGATATTGAAAGAATGTCCTACACAGATATAAAAATTGCCAACAATTATAACAGGAGTGAGTCAGGCACTAAAATCTTCAAGAAGAGCAAGTGCCTGGTGCTTGGTAGGTGTTACTGTTCAAAGACATGAAACTTAAAGGTGTTTATTTTTTAAGTGAGAAAGAAGGAAAAGTGATCCAGAAGGAGCAATGAAGATCCAAGGAGATTTCCACCACACCTCTGAGCCCAGTGAAAAGAAGTTATGGGGGGAAATAGTTACTATTTGGAAGGGCATCAGGAAAAAGTTTTCTTATGGGGGAGCTATCAGATAAGGCAAGATGCAATGGGAACATTCAGAAAAGAAGTTAAGGGTATGAGGAGTTTGCCAGTAATTGGTCATGGTTCCAGAAAGCCCAGCAAAAGTCTCCCCATTCATTCTGGGAATCCTGTGCAGGACAGGATGTCCAGGGCTTTGTCTGGTTGCTGGCATGATCAGGGTAGCAGCTATAGTGACATTAGTCCTGAAGCCTCTAGGAAAAAAAGTGCTGAGAATACTGATGCTGATGAATAGCATCAGGCAACATCAGGTCACTCACCAGAGTGTGCAAGATTCTGAGGGTCCCTTTGGCCCCTGATAATGAAAGCAGTGTCACGCTGGAGATCTCTGGATCAGTATTAGACACAGTGAAATTGTTATCAAATTTGTGTGTGCTTGACTTTCCAGAGAGGCCACAAGTCTGCCATTGTGGGTTTTACACTGCCCTTTCTTTCTGTACTTGCTTATCATGCCTATTATGGGTTGAACTGAGTGTACCCTGGCCTCCCAAACTTGTATGTTGTAGTCCAAGTCCCCAGTACCTCAGAATGCCACCTTATTTGGAGAGAGAGTGTTCACAGAGGTAATCCCATTAAAGTGAGGTCATCAGGATGGGACCTAATCCAATGTGGCTGGGGTACTTTAAAAATAGGGAATTGGGGTACAGAGACTTGTTATAAGGAGAAAGCCACATGATCAGGGAGATGGTCCCCCTACAAGCCTAAGAGAGGCTTGGTATGGATCTTTCTGGCACAGCCACCACCTTGATCTGGGACTTCTATCTGCCAGACCATGAGATGATAGACTCCTGTTGTGTCAGCCACTCAGGTTGAGGTCCTTTATTACAGCAGCGCTAAGGAACTGTCACAGTCCTCCTATCTGGTGAGCCTGAGACCAAGAACTGAATTTCATGTGCATTTCCAAGGCCTCACAACCCAATACACACCTTACCCTCACTCAGATTTAACGGCCATTTGTGTCTTGCGTGAGTATATTTTTTAATTTATTTGAGAGCAATGAGAGAAAGAGCCAGTGGAAACATCTGAGAAATTAGTTTATAATATTAAATGATTATGAGAATCTGAAAAATCCTTTCCAGGAGCCATGTTATGGCTCTGCTCTTATATGCAGTCTGGAGCCAGCACCAGGGACCAAAATGCCATTGACTGGCTCCACTTTCCCACATCCACAGGTCCTTAGTTGTCTTTCCCTTCTTCTGCTATTTAGTTGACTGAGCCCAGCTTGCACCAATACAAGTCTTTCCTCGGGATCCAGTTCACAGGATTTGTGTTGAACCTATGTATGACTTTGCTTGTGTCTTCATACCAAGTAAGTTGAAGGCATTTTAAAAAATCTGCTTCTATTGAGAGAGGATGAGGACTGGGTCAAGTATACCTTTGATATATTCCTAATTATATTCTGATAATTTATTGAAAGAAGAGAGAATAATTTTGGGAGCTTTGTCAACCTGCATGAATAGAATTGATGATGGGGGAAAACCGTATTACAAATAGCCTCGGGAGTGGAATATATTTGAATGGGATTAAAGATATTTATCAGCAGTAAGGGCGACAGTTCACAGAGTGATTTGCTTGGCTATTCAACTACGGAATGTGATGGGATCCCTCTAACTCAACTTCCACAGCTGCTCTCCAAATTCATAGTTCAAATGCCCATAAGCAATAAGATTAACATTAAAAACCAACTTCAGCAAAAAAAAGAAAGATAAAAAAAAAGAAAAAGAAACAAGAATGTCAGCAGAAATGCAAAGTTCTAAAATTAAGTTTGAGAAATTATGCAGGATTTGGAACTGTCTGAAGTGAACATTCAGATGTCTCACTCTCTCCCTCTCTGTTTTTGTTTCTCTTCATACATATGTGGTCATCCTTCATATCTGGGGGTTCTGCATCTGTCAATTCAACCAACCACTGATCAAAACTATTTGGGAAAAAAATCATGTTATTGCTGATTTGTACACAGCTAAGCCTACAATTGTTACTTCTGTACTGAACATGTACCGGCTTTTTCTTTTTGTCACTATTCCCTAAACAACACAGTATGACAACTATCTCCATAGCATTTACATTGTATTAGCTATTTTAAGTAATCTAAAGATGATTTAAAGTCTGCAGGAGACTGTGCATAGGTTATATGCAAATACTATGCCAGTTTATGTAAAGGCCTTGAGCATCTGCAGATTTTAGCATCCTCTGGGGATTCTGGAATCAATTCCCCTCAGATACTGAGGGAAGATTGTACATATATATGTACATATATGTACAATATATAATAACATATAATAATATGTTAGAGGAATAAACTTAAGGAACTTAGCAATTTTTAAAGATTTTATACATCTCTGACCTCTTCTCATAGATGATATATACCTACATGTTACACACGGCAAAACCACCACTGGTGTCGGGCAATGAGAGTGAACACATTGCAGGTTGTGAGTGAACTAGTTGTTCTACTTTTCTACTGCTGTATAACAGATCATCTCAAAACAAAGTGGCTAAAGTCCATGTTACCTCTTAGGGTTCTGGAGTTGATTGGTTTCAGCTAGACAGCTCTCAGTTGGGGGCCATAATTCATTTGCAGTCAATGGCTGGGTCTAGAGTCATTCCAAAGGATTTCTTAGTCACATATCTGCAATTAATATTGGCTGACATGGGATCTTAGCTGGAGTTTTCAGCAGAACACTTCTAGGTGGCCTCTGCTTCCTCATAGCATAACACCTGATTTCTAAAAGCAAAGATCCTAAAAGAAACCAAGTTGAAACTCCATTTTCTTGTATGACCTTACCTTGGAAGTATGACCTTTCCTCTGCAGTCACATGCTTGGCTGAATTTAAAGGCAACATATCAAATTGTAAGAAGCATACATAGGATGGGAGACTTTGTTGTGGTCATCTTGAAAAATATGATCTGGCTCTCTGCTTCTGGGCTGCCATGAGCTGAGCAGCTTTGTTCTGCCATGCTCTTCCACCATGATGTTCTACCTCACCTGAGGTCCAAAGCAATGGGATTCACTGACCATGGACTGAAAATCGAAAACCATGAGCCCAAAACAAACTTGCCCTTCTCTAAAGAAAACAAAAAAAGGGGGGACAAAAAAAGGAAAGATGCAATCTGCTAGTCTTCCCTCTTCTGAAAGAAATCACATCTTCTCATATGCAAATCATATTCATTCACTTCTCTCAAGACCCCAAAACTCAATGTAAGGCACAGGACTAGGACTGATCATCATCTACATCATTTATGAGGCTCCTTGAGGGTAGCTCCTTGGATACAGCCCCATAAGTACCATTCCTCCTCATCTGAAAACCTGTGAACTGTCAAGATAAACCCTCCTCCCACCCCATGCACTCGACATCTAATGGTGACACAGGCTGGGATCACTACTACACTTACCCTCATCCAAAAAGGCGAGAAACCAGAGATACACAGCAGTCACTGTTTCTGTTCTGAAATCTAGCTGTGCACATACTGCTAGTTCCTCCTCTAGGGCTTGGAGCCCTGCCTTGCTGTTCTCCACTGTAAGTGCTGACTCTGTTCTCTGGGCTCTTTAGTTCTGCTCTCTAAGCCACACAATCTGAGTAGCTTTCTCATCCTGCTTTGAGTCTATAATACCTGGCGAGTCCAATAGCTCCACTTCACTTATTAAAGTCTCTGTCCCTTCTGGTGCAAGATAATGGTGTTTCTGCCAAAAATTATTTTCTTTTAAAAATCATGGTTTGTGCATATGTATTCATTTATGATCTCTTTCATTAGAAAATGTCACACCTACAAATCTCTTAGAGATGAGCCTTTCTTTATCTTCAGATTGTGGTCAGATTCCTATGGGAAAATGCTCTTCATGTGTTGTCACGGAAGGATTTTTTTCCACTTTAGTTTGGTTTTTGTTTTTTTTTTTCCAAGATCTTAGGGAAGTATTTTTATAGTCTCACTTTTGGCTTCATCCTCAGGACACTTTTTGCTAAAACCTTTTACCCCAAATTTGATCTCATAGAAGGTATTTCTTGGCTGTAGAATCATTTGCTGCCTAGAGAGATCAGTGAAAAAGAGTATTATTTCAGATCCAACAAAATTTGTCTCCTTTAAAGAAAACAGTCCTCTCTTCAATGTGTCCCCATCTTTTTGCATTTTATCTCAGTCCACAAGAAGCCAGATGGCAATTTCATTAATTTACCTGGGACTCTTTCTACTCAGATGCGACAGTTGATGCTGGCTGCCTACTGGAACCTCAGCTGAGGCTGCTGCCTGGAGCACCTACGTGTGGTCTCGCCATGTGGCTGGGCTTTCCTCACAGCACAGCAGTGGCTTCCAAGAGCAAGTACCATGGGAGAGACCAGGTGGAAGCTGTATCAGCTCTTCTAGTCCAGTCTCAGAAGTTACATCACATTTCTACCTCTTAGTTGCAGGCCCACTCAGATTCAAGGGACAGGAACATAGACTTCCACCTTTCACTCAGAGGATTAGCAATATGACAATGCAAAAAAAAAAAAAAAAAAAAAAGCCTGTAGGATAGGAGTCCTTTTTGGAACCATCTTGGAAAATCCAATTTGCCACACCAGTGGTATCCACAAAATGCAGCTATAATAATTTTTGGGAGTTACCAGGGATTGAACTCAGGGGCACTCATACACTGAGCCACATTCCCAGCCCTATTTTGTACTTTATTTAGAGATAGGGTCTTACTGAGTTGCTTAGTGCCTCACTTTTGCAGAGGCTGGCTTTGAACTCTCAATCCTCCTGCCTCAGTCTCCTGAGTCACTGGGATTACAGGCATGCATCACCACGCCCAGCAAATGCAGCTATAATAATTGTTGGACTGAAACCAACAGATCACTCTAAGAAGTTGGCAATAATAATAAATTTTAATGAATGATCAATTTTAAATGATATATAATAAATGATAAATTTTAAGTGACTTATCTATCACCACTTAAAAATTTATCAACAGTACACTAAATAAAATTTAGATATTTGCTGATTTTCAGCCTGTTGTACCAAGCTCTATATTAAACAGCTTATATTTTAATATCAGAAAAAAATGGATGAAATTAAGAAATTTCTTTTTCTTTTTTGTTCTATGGTCAGAAAAGCCTATCACAGTAGATATATCCAAGGAAAACTTATCACATGGTAATTTGGCAAGGTGGGCAGTGGAGAAACTTCCTTAACACAACTGTGTTCCGCATACCTTCCTCCAAATCACCCATGCTGAACTCAACCCATACTAAAGAAAGCACCTGACCTCTTACATTTAAATCCTGATCAAGTTCTTGAAATGAAAATGCCGATCAAAATAACACAGCCAATATGTGTGCTTTCCATGATTATAGTTTTTCAACATGAAAATTACATGTATTGAAGCCCACTCTAGAAGAACCAGTTGTAAGAGGAAAACCTACTGCAGGCAGACACTCTGTAAGCTATGAGGCATCCAGGCACATCCAGAGGCCAGGCTGGGGCTGCTTCAAGTTTTCAGGATCTAGAGGTACATTTCTTATCAAGCTACTGGCAGCATCACAGAAATTATTTCTTCCAATTTGAAGCAAGAAGAGCTCAGCATTTCAAAAATGCTTCATTTATTCGAAGCTTCCCTGAGGGTACACGTGCTATTGAAAACTCTTTGGAATCTTATACTTGTAGCCTGAACCTAGGAAGCCTGTCTAGTTGAGCAGAAAAGGGAAAATTCAAGGTTCCACATAGTAGTTCTCCCAAATATAAAGACTGTAACTGCTTTTTTTCTAATTAAGCTGGTTCCTTCGTGTACAGGATCATATCATTTCTATCAATACCTTTTTAAGGACAGAATTCCTATTCCAGTGCTAACACTGTGCTTAGCAAATTCCACCAATGTTCCTTCAATTTCTGTTCTGCTGTAGGACCTAAAATCTGCATCCCTGTCCCCCAGCCCTATGGAAACTGTGGGAGACATGAATGACACAGACTAGCCCTTAGAGAATAGTTACAAGGAGTAAAGGGGCTTATATAAGACACACACGTAATTATTAAGAGAGCACTGGACCTGGAGTCAGAAGACCTCTGTTCTGTGTAACCTCTGGCAAGTTACTAAACCCCCTTTTAACCTAAATTGCTTTATAATGAATAAATACTAATTATTAGCACAATGATAATAGTATCTTTCTCATAGATTTTTTTTTTTACTAAAAATATATGGTATGGGCTCAGTAAAATGCTTGGCACAGCACCTGGTACATAGTAAGCACACAGCAAGTGTGAATTTCATCGTGACGTTGTAGTGGTGATGGGAGGAGTGCTGGGGAATGCCTTGTAAATGTACAGTCATAGTGATAAGGTACAGCCAGTCATAAAAGACAAGAGTATTGGGCTGAGGATGTAGCTCAGTTGGTAGAGTGCTTGCCTTGCATGCACAAGGCCCTGGGTTCAATCCCCAGCACCACAAAAAAAGGGAGGGGCAGAGTATTGGTAACATTAGGTAGATATAAAGCCTATCATTCTCTGCCCACTTCCCAGTGCTTCCAAATTCCACCTATTGGCTACTTATAGAAGTCTTGGGAGGCTCTTAAACTTTTGTGCCCACATGTCTTCCTTCCTCTCTCTGGACCTCCTGTATCACCCTGATCTCACCATTCAGAGCTGACTTCAAAGGCCATCTCAGCTCTGCATTAGTCCCCTTCTCTGAGTCAAATATGTACCCTACCCTGTATTCTCTTTGCACTTTCTCTACATCATGTTTCCAGAATGGCTTGTCTTATTCCTGTCTGCATCCTGGTGCCCAGAATAGTCTTTGGCACATGATGAATGCTGAGGCTGACGCAGTAGAAGTCTTAATGAGAATCCAAGGAAGAGATGTGCAGCACAATTGCCTCATGGAAAGAGTCCTGACCTTGGACCAGGTTGTAGCTGACTTTTCCAGACTTGCTGGATGACTTTGAGCATGTGAATTTTAAAATGCACTGTAGAACGTGGGATTTTTCTCATCTGAAAAAAATAGCCAACAACAGCCAAAAACAATTGCAGTGTGCTACAAAACCCTCATAACTCTACAAGGCAGATATCACAGTCCCCGGCCCCTTAGCCATGGTTTTGCTTTCTATGGTTTCCATTACCTATGGTCAACCACAATCTGAAAATGTTAAATGGAAAATTCCAGGAATAAACAATTTATAATATTTAAATAATTTTTATTGTAGTCCATTGTTAAAAATTGTCCTATTTTATTATAAGTTATCACTGTTAATCTCTTACCATGCCTAATTTATATACTTTATCATAGTTATGTATGTATAGAAAAAAAACATGGCACATGTAAGGTTCAGGACTACCTGAGGTTTCAGGCATCCACCCCGGTCTTAGAATATATTCCCTGAGGGTAAGGTAAGGAAGATGACATTCAGAGACACACTTATGTGTGCTACAGCTTGATCTGTCCATCTGAAGTCTGAGTGCATGCTGCACCTTACTTTATCAGAACAGATAACATCTGGTTCTTTTTGGCTCTGAATTCTCAAATATCATGACGCCACTCCTCTCTACCTCCTGTTCTCCATTTTTCACAAGGAAGCCATTCCAATCCTGTGCTATGCCATTGTTTAGTGATATTCAAACTAGACTATTAACCCACAGAGGTCAAAGCCATTAGTCCACCTCATACTTTTCTCCCCAAAAAGCAGTTGCTGCAGCTGGTGGTGGTGCTCAGCGGTGATTCCCTGTACTTTAAACAGCTTTCAACCAGCTGAGAGGTCACGGGAGTCAGATAATACCCATGCTGAAAATACAACTACTGTGCTTTTCATTTTTGCATTTCTCTTGGACACTTGTCCCAAGACAACCCCTAGGCATTTAAGTAGCATTTTGGTGAACAATTTCAAATGAATTCTAGAAATCCTGTTTCTCAACCTTGGCATTATGGGCATTTTGGATTGGATAATTCTTTCTGGTTTTAGACTGTCCTATATACTGTAGGATGATTATCAATACCCAGGATCCCTACCTACTAGAAACATACAAGCATCACCACATTTGGTCACGACAGTCCAAAATGTCTCCAAATATTGTCAAGTGTCTCTTGGAGGGAAAATTCTCCCATCCCCCTGCCTAACAGCTTCCTCATCATCATTTGAGAACCACTGAACTAGACTGCATTGTCTGGGTGGGCTGGCCTTCATTTATTGTTGCAAAGTGAATGTTTATGTGTCTCTCTCCAAAACCTCATGTTGAAATCTAACCCCAATGTGATGGTAATAGGGATCTTTGGGACATAAGTAGGTTATAAGGTATGAGATTTATACTTCATAAAAGGACAACTTCTCCCTCGTACATGCTCTCCCCCTCCTCTGTCTCTCTCTTTCTCTCTCTCTCTTTCTCTCTCTCTCTCTCTATCTCTCTCTTCCTCTACTATACCAGGATACAACCATTTGTGTGCAAACAAGAAAGCATGCCTATCGCTTTAATAAAAGGGGGGGAGGGAGGAGCCACATGGCTTCTCGACAAGTTGGAGTCCAGAGAGACGGAGAAAGAAGGAGTCCCCAGGATAGACGATACAAGTCTTTCTGGACGGTGGTGATCCGTGGAGCCAATCTCCCCAAGCCCCGGGGTGTAGGTAAAAATCTGCTTTGCCCCAGCGAGACACAGAGATACCTGGGACAAGAAGGGACACAGCCGGGGCGAGGAAGAGCAGAGAACACCATTTATTCTAGAAACTACAGAAGCTCAAATACACTCTTGGACCAATCAGATCCAGAGATCACAAACAAAGGGGTGCTCTTTGGCAAGAGCACAGTCTATTAGCATAGAATGGGGAAGGATGGAAGGGAGGGGGTGGAAGGTATGGAGATGCTCCTACACATGCCCTCACCTCATCTGTCAGCACCTTGCTCTTGAACATCCCAGCTTCCAAAATTATGAGAAATCAATGTGTGTTGTAGAAGCCACCCAACCACTGAACTGACTATGGCAATTACTTTATAAACCCAGTTTTGAAGCCAGGCGCGGTGGCGCAAGCCTGTAATCCCCGCACTTAGGGAGGCTGAGACAGAAGAATCACGAGTTCAAAGCCAGCCTCAGCAATGGTGAGGCGCTAAGCAACTCAGTGAGACCCTGTCTCTACATAAAACACAAAATAGGGCTGGGGATGTGGCTCAGTGGTCGAGTGCCCCTGAGTTCAATCTCCACTGTCAAAAAAAACAAAAAAACAAAACCTAGTTTTGAATCAAAGAAATGTGTACCTAATGAAGTTAGAAAGAATGTCAATTGGGGAAGACATTTCTTATCCCTAGGCAACAACTCTGCCCCTCAAGCTCACCTCTCACTGGAATATGACAATCCAGGACTTTGTTTTAGGACTGTGACACATGATCTTAAAAAGCCGGAACAACAAAAGCAATGCCATGGTTTTGTTTTACCAGCACGTCTCTGAAATTCAAAGGTACATGTTTATCAAGATGTATTCCCCTGTCACCATGGCCACCTCATGTTCCCTTGGACTGCAAAGAAAAGACAAGGAATGATTGAGTGGGGGTTTTTTCTGTTCGTGTTTTGTACCTGAGTTCTGTCTTACTCTGCTTCCTAAATAGAATAATCAATGCCATTATCTCTTCCTCCCTCATCTAAATCACATCAGGGCTCTACAGTAGATCGATAGTTACAACAAAGAAGGCCGGGACTTTCATTCCAGGGGGACTCATTACTCTGCTGCCCAGGTTCGGGGTGCAGGTTCCTCCTAAGTTTATCGACACTTCCACAGGAGTTAACAACAGCCGTCAGTTATTAATCCCGCACATGGACCCGCCCTCAAGGTTGCATGTATATGTGGAGAATCATCCAGAACCAAATAAACCTGCTTCCTTCTTCCCCCCTTCTTTTGGTCTCCTCTTTCTCTTCATAGTATTTAAAAATTGTCTTGTCTAGCAATCTAAAATGTTTGGGACTTCATTGAGATTCTCGGCAAGTACTGGTTGCGGTGAAGCAGACTCACATCTGCTGCCGTATTACAAAGACTAATTAAAATAAATTCAGATCTTAAATTAGTCCTTTCAGTAACATTTATTGCCTAAGCCACTGGGCAATAAAGTATGTAATTCGGTTAAGCTGAAAAGAAAAGTGGTCTTTTGATTATATTTCCTAACAAGCTCCCCAAAAGGAGGGTGAGATAAGAGACTGACTCTATGCCTACTTGGGAGTTTTTCCTGTCACAATGTGTTCCTCTTGGCCTTAGTGCCTGTCCCTGTGACTGCCACTCAGAACTAGCCTATCTGCCTTGTGATCTAAACAACGCCATGGACAGACCAGAGGGAAACCTCTCTTGGTAGAAAGGCTAGACACTGTTGCTTTGGGTTATCTCACCACCCTGAGATTCTGCAATGGCCTCATAGAGGGATCTTTGTTAGGACAGCTCTGTAAATCAGGGAGGATAGAATTTATGTTGACTTATCCCCAAGTATTCAATCTCTTATATGTATTTTTTTCCTACTAACTGCCAATGTGATATTTTAGTATTTTAACTCTGCAGGTAGAATTCAATACAGCTTTACCCAGCTGTATACATCTCATTGTGTTAAAGTGAGTTTCCCATGGACTTCAAAGACGTAAACTTTGTTTGTTCAAAGAAGAGATTCATTTTCAAGTTCAAGAAATCTTTATTGGAAGTCTGTGGTCTGTATATTGCTCAAATTCCAGCCTGTGCATATTTATTGCTCTTTGGGGCTAGTTTTAAAGAAAAATGCAGCAAAGAACAGGAGTGCCATGCATTTTTACACCTCTGTATAACTCTCCAGAGGGTTTCTTTTTAAGACTGACCAGCCAGATTTCCTTGACATCTTCCAAAATACCTTGGTAACTACAACCAGTAGGCAGTTTCCTTCAATCTACTAGAAAGTGTGTTGCTATGGCCAGCTGCCACAGAGCACTGGAATCCTCAAATCTCCCCTCTTCTGGCAACTTGGGAAGACATGGAGCAGTGAAGACTTGAGCCAGGCACTGCTTCCAGGTACACAGAGGTCCAAGAAGTTGTGCATCTGTTTCCACCAGAACAACTGGCACTACTGCAGAGGTCTCTATCTCCAGGCCATTGAGCTGATGACTAAGCTGTTGGCAAACTTGCTTAACTGGAATTGAGACCATTAAGAAAATATCTTAAGTTGTGGAATTTCTTCTGAAAACTTTGCCTCTCACATTTTTTTTTAAGTTCCCTTTAGCAGTAGTGTGCCCATGTATATTGAACTTAGTATGTCATAATATTTTTACTGAAAATAGTTGGCATTGTGTGTATTTAGTCTGCTTACCTTTGGCCTTAATTATTCAACAGCAATGCTTGTGGTAGATTTTTCTTATGTCTTTCTCTGTTCCTTTGGTATTTCTGCTATTGTTGCTTAACATACATACATATACATATATATATGTATATATATATATATATATATATATATATATATATATATATATATAACTTTGTCTACAGCGTTTTCCTTTGTGATTCAACTAAGCCTCCTTCTCTCCCATTAGAAATAAAGGAAGTGACACTAACAAACTTCCCAGTGCCTTTTGAACTTTGCCTTGGGACGCCCTCATTAGTCCAACTGTGCCTGATATCTTTGGCTTCTCTCCACCAGCTGCCCAACTCTGGGGATGGTGGCAGGAAAGTGCTGCCTCTTGCCTTCATCTCTGCAGATATCATGTTCTTAGTCATTTTTCCACGCATTTCTCCAAGTTCTTTTCTACTTAATCACCTGCCTTCCTGTGCTGACAAAGGACTAATGGGGGAAGACTTGCTTTTCTGGATACTCATTTGATTACTGGGCTAGCATTTTATTTCAAGAATGATTTATATCCATTTTTAATTTCTCCTGTAGTTTTCTCCTTAGGACTAATTCTTCTTAAATTGCAATTAGAGGAGATAGCATGTGTAAATACACACACACGCACACAGACATACACACACACATATTAAACACGTTGCATTTAGAAGCTTTTCAGAATGAGAATATGCTCCCTGTTGTTCTGCTCTCCTGCTTTAGGATAATAACCAATAGGGGAGCTGTTAGGAACCCCCTTCTGGCCCTTTTAGAAGTTCTTAGAGTTAATTTTAAAAATTAAAAGTTATCAACATTATTTTCATAGGAAATGTCAAGAAGCTAGGAGATTGAGAAAAACTTTTGGTTTCAGAAGAAACCGTGGCCTGACCTGACCATAAAAGATGGACCCCTCCCCCAAATACACAAGCACACATCCTTCACCTCAGGAGCTTCAAGGTCTCTGGGGTGGAATTGGCGAGGTGGATGAGGGGAGTCTTCCTTTCTTTTTCTTTTCTTGTTTCAGAGTTCCAGTGTGAAATATTGACTGACTTATGCCTGTGTATGTCTTCCCCAGACCAGTTTCTAATTAGAGGCCGTTTAATAAATTGGGGCCATGTCACCCGCAGGTTTTGACCTTTGCTCCCAGATTGTCTCCCATTAGTCCCCATGCCCTCCAGTGATAGAAGCCTCAAAACTTCAGGAATTCACTGATTCTTGTTTCATTTGTGGACCTTCTGAGCTTGCTCGGCCCTTTAGGAGGTTTCCTCGTGCTAATAACCATCTGTCATGCCCCTGTTTTACTGCAGCAGCTTTTGCTGCTGGAGACCTAGCTGGGGCCCTGAGCAAACTGCATGGAACTTTAAATCAAAGAGTGATCGTTAAGTAACATACCCCCAACATCTTTGCCATATAAAACTGCAAAGTTACATCAGGTGTAGCACTTTAACCTTTGCCATGTTGTAGAGGTAATGGTATCAGAATTTGACTTCCATCCTCAAGGGCCTATAAACATGCCTAATGGACACCAGTTTGTAGATCTCGGACTTACAATACGTACTCCTCGTTCCTGTACCTCTATCACTTTCACAACAAGGCAACTGGTAAATTGCACAACATCCTGGATGACTTACCTCTGCAATTCACCTCTTCAAGTTTTCTGACAGTTTGCTATTCAAAGGAAAGATAGCTGATCACAGGCTCCTGGAATTGCTCAGAACTGTCCAGGATATTAAGCCTCTTTCTACCCTGGAGGGTGGGATGGGGACTTTTTTCTGAATTCTCAGAAAAGACTCAACTGTTTCTCCTTGTCCCCCTTTCTTAAGGTGTGGGAATGCCAAAAGAAAAAGAAAAAAAAAATCCTATGATATGCTATGTTTTTAGGAAGATTTCAATAATTCAAGTCTTTTTCGTTGGACAGGTTGAGCAAAAGAATTTGAGAACACATTAACTACTGAAAGGTCACCTGTTCGATAGTAGCACCAGGACAAGAATTTAAGGGAATTTTAGAAACAGAAGCAAACAAAAAACCATCCTGTTATAAATATCAACATTTCCCTCTTCCTTCTCTCCTTTCTTTCCATTCCTTCTTTCCTTTTCCTCTTCCTTCTTATGCCCACTGTTCTTAAAAACGTCTCTCTTCTGGTGTTCAGCAATTTCTCCGCTCTACACCTCAGAGATAAGTTTCTGGAAAGAGCAGCCGACACTTGCCCACACTTGTTTCTACTTCCTCAACTCCTGTTCTCTTTGATCCACAGGGACCTGGGTTCCATTCCTGACAGCTTCCTGAAGCTTCCTTCACTAAAATCACACATGGCATTGCTCCTAACCAGGAGATCCAGTAGGCAGTTTTGAGACCCTATCATGATCTCCTTCTCTGCACTGTTTGAACTTTGGATGATTTTCCCCACTGTAAACCTGTTTGCTTACAATTTAAAGCATCCAGTTCTCCTTAGAGTTCGCTAATTGCTCTCCTTCTGTTTCCTTCCTGGGCTCTGCCTGTCCTGTACCTGTTAAAAAACTGCTCCTGGGGTATGAGGGGTCATACCGGTGAGCTCTGGTAGATGTGAGCACACAGAGTCATGAGGTAGAAGGGCTCAGGAGAAGGCAGTGTGGTACATGGTTCAGAGGAAGAGCAGATGGAGAGTCAGGGTTACAGTAGTTCTGAAAGGCCCTGGAGAGAGTGTGGCACATGGGGTTTTTAGTCTGTGTTCAGTTCCAAAGGAACTTGGCAGCCAAAGGAAACTTGTGCAAGTTCCCTAATTATAATAAGCACTTATGAGAATTGCCAGGGAATACTTACTTATTCCCATAGAATACTTCTCTCAGTTGGCAGTATTTTTATTGGTATCTCATATGTGTGTCATGAACATGCAATCATTTCCTTAACTCTTCAAGAAGGGGCTTTTCTCTCTTCTCTTCCCCATCCAAGTTTGATGAGGCAGGAGGTGCTCCAGAAGAGGAATGGAAGAGCACAGAGGAGACACTATTCTTCCCCCTTGGTCACCTGCTCCTGCTGTGGTCTGCCAAGCCTCAGTCAGTCTAAGCTGGGGAGAGAAGCTGGTAAATGGCTAGAAGACCTTTGACTGGTGTCAGAAATGTGCCTGGAAAAGGGATGGGACCTGGCTAAGACTTCGCCTGGGTACATAGAACAGTTCAAAGAACTTGCCAGAAGGCATTGGAATGAAAAATCTCCCATTTCCTGTTAATTTCACCTATATCAAATTTGTCTTGTTCAATAAATTTGTTTCATATACTTACAAATCATTAAAGGTAGCACTGCCTATTAAACCCTACAGATTAAGTATTAAAGTGATGTTCCATAGAGAAATAGGAATAGAAGCACTCCAGTGGACCTCCTGCACACCTCCACTTGAGGAAAATGCAAAGGCAGTGCCTGCAAATGCCACCAAAGGACAAGTGGTTCATGAGCAGTGGAGACAGAGAAATGGGTAGTAGGCATGGGGTGGCAGTTTCTTTGTAGGCCATGTGGGAGGGAAATAAATACAGATGAACAAGAATTAAGGCTCTTGAGATACATACCATATTGGGGCAAGTACAGGTGTTCTCTGGAAACAATTAAAATGGAAGGGGCAGAAAATGACAGAGAAGCCCAGGGAAAGAAGGAGAAGAAAAGCCATTTGTGTTACAGTCCAGAGAGGAGTGGCCATGCCTGACAAGGTTGGAGTAGTTGAGTAGCCCCAGGAAGTTTATGAAAAGGAAAGGTTCCTTATAGAGCAGGCAATGCTGGAGTAAAATTAAAAAGACAGAAAGAAAGAGACTAAGACAATTGACAGCCTGGGGAACAGGTGGATGAGCCCCTGGTAGAGGCATGCATTCTAAAAAGAACTGCTAAAAACTCAGTTGTCTCAGTAAAGCAAGATTGGGTGAGAATTTAAGAATCCATCAGTCCTGGTTTGGCAGGTGATGGGCAGAATAATCAGCCAGGCCTTCTCCCGCTCCATTCCTGGGATGCAGAGATGCTGAGCAGGAGGCCTTTGCAACACAGCAAGGTGATATAGTTGGAAGGGACTTCACTTTCTGAAAAGCATCTCTTCGTAGTGATATTTTTCAGGTTCAGAAACACTTTAAATTGGAACCCTTAGCGTTCTTGTCATCTCTGAACACGTACTGAGTGCAAAGGAAAGCAGCCTGTAATAGAAATTTTTGATTTCCCCTTTCTTTGTCATTATTCAAATCTTGCAACTCAGCTTTTAGAGGTGAACTTTTAATTTGAGGAAGCAATGCCTTCACTATCATTTCTCTCCCCAAGTAGCAGATATGTGAGCTGGGCCTCCGGGGGAGTAAGACACTAAGACTCTTGTCTTGCTGTGGAGGCAAACAGAATGGTATAATGGAACACTCCATTCTGGACCAGTGGCTTCTGACCCCGGGGGCGTCATACAGAGTTGTGACTGAGGAATGCTACATAGCATCTTTGAGTTTGGAGTCCCCATTGATAATTATGATGTATGCTGCTGCCTGATGGTTCAGGACATTTCCTTGCAAGGCCTGTTCCCGTAGCACTCTCGTTAGGCTATTTGGGATAACAGAATTGGCATCACTGTTTGGACTGGAAATTTTAAGAATGACAAATTAAAGAAGCCCGGAAAATACACACTGTACATTCTGCCAGGGTTTCTATCAATATGAATTCTAGGGCAGTAATAAAAAGAAATCAGTAACTTCTCCTTAGAAAATCAAGGAAAGAAATTACCATATGTTCTTTAAGAATGTGCTCTCTCTATGCCTGATTTGATTGTAATCCTCAAAACTTATATGATGCCACCCTAGTTTTATGTACTCTAAGGTTTGTAAATTACTTTCACCTAGACTTCCTCACCCAGTTCTCACCATGCCCCTATCCAATTAGGTACATAGGTGTTAATTTGACTTTCTTTACAGATGAGATTCAGGGAGTCTAAATTGGCCAGTATCACATAGCAGAAAGTGTCAAATAAGAATTTGAAATGCAGGTCCTTCCAGCCCCAGAGCCCATGATCTTTACTGTACAGTGTGCTTCCTTAGAAATTAGATGGCCCTATCTTGCAGGAGCTACTTGTCTCCTAACTAGGTAACAGGAGTCCCAGGTAAATAGGAAGTCCCTGGTAAATCTCCTTAGGGAGAAATATCTAGAAGTACCTGTTTGAAGTCTCAGAGCAGGTTGCTCTGTCCACAGTTGGGCAGGGGCAGTGCAGATGTGGAGACTGGGCTGCAGGTGGAAGACCTTAGTGTTTAGATGCAGAAGTGGAGACTGGCTTCTCTGGTCCTTCAGATGTGCCCTCCACCCTTCACCCTGTTCTGTGCTCCATGACAGGATCAAAGCGTCTCCACTCTCTGGCCTGCTCTTGTCTTGCCAGTGGGGAGCAGCCTCAGGAGGGCAGAGTGGAAGGCATGGTGAGGTTGCCATGAGCTGGGCATGCAGACTGTGATCCCTGTGTTTCTAACTTGTGGTGGATGGAATGAGAACCAGAAGGATGTGTGACATATCACACTTCCCTCAGCATCCCCCACCTTCTCCACCTATCATTAAAGGTGATGTGGGCCACAGTGCTAGCCATCATTCACTATCCATTTCTTTCCTTTACTCCCTGAAACAAGATCTGAGGGTACAGCCTCTCAAGGAGTCACTCAAATGCCCTTTCAATAAGCTGGTGACAATTGCGACACTCTGTTGAGACACTACAAAATTAGACGATATTCACATGGTGTTTCGGGCGCAGATCCTGTAATGGCTGAAGCATGGAGATTCTGTGCGTTAGGCACCATCTCCATCCTTTTTTCCTTTGAAAATGATAATCATTTTTACTGAGTACCCACTTTGCACCAGGTGCTCTGAAACCTTATGCTGTGATAAGTATTAAAATGGGGGCTTATATTATACTGTAACTAATTTCATCCTCATTCCGCAGTTAGGTATCAAGAATCTTCTTATTAATACACAGGGAGTGTTTGCTGATAATAGACACATTATTAAGCCCAAAGGCTTCTTGGCAGTGCATGCTGGGGATGGGGGAAATAAGAAACTTCCAAGGAATTCTCCTAATATTGTTGTATCCATATTCCATATATGGCTTTTTAAAATATTTTCATCCTAAGAAGATCCTTAAAAGCAGACACAGGCAAGCTCTGGGTATGTACACCAGGAGATGTTTCCTAGAGACTGTCCTTCTGGCGTCCATTTATCTACATTCTGTCTCTCAGCATGGATCAGTTGCTCAACAGCTCCTGTGATCATCTGACAGCCCCCTTTAAATACAGATTTTGCTCTCCCCAGATCATTTATAAAGAAGGGAAAAGAAACAAAATACTTCATGAGTGTCAGTATTCACAGGTACTGACTAGAAAATGTACTTTTAAAATTAAATGATTGAATCAAAATCATACAGTGATGAATGTTTGTGGGTCGTTTTCTTGAGGCCATCAAGGGGTTTAAATAATTTTGCCCCTGTAAAAGCAAACTGGAGTCAGAGTCTTAAAATGGGAAAGAGTGTGAAATGCTGCTTTTGGTGGGTACTGAATCCCTGGCTCCCTTTTCTGAAGGAGTTGGGCAGAGATGGATATAATGGTGTGGATGAGCAGAGGTGGGTGGTGAGGGTGTAGACAAGGTGGATGATGAGGGTATGGATGGATAGGGGGTGGTATGGACAGACAGAGCTGAAGTGAGGATATGGATGCACCGAGGCAGAAGCAGCTATGTCCTGATTCCCTTGTACAAGAAATTTTATTACAGATACTTTTGCCCATCAAATGCATTGTTGGATCCAAGTGTCACATGTTACCTCACAGATGTTATTTCAGATTACGCCACAGGCAGCAGGGAGTGGACATGGCTCGTATTTCTGTCTCCCCTCACTAGCATCCCTTGTCCCGGCGGTCATTTGCAGAGCCACATTACTTGCATAACAATTGAACTGATCTGATATCTTAGGTAATGATGTCAAGATATATTAAACCACAACCTACTGACTTAAAAAAACAGCCAAAGAAAGAGAGTGATTAGGGCCGAGTTGGGTCTGAAAGGGACCTAAGGGAATGTCATCTGTTATGAGAATCTTAAAAGCTTCTAATGACCTGTTATTCCCAAGTGGCTCATGCTCTGTGACTATTGAATTTATTATTTACTAAACAAGCTTTGCATCTAATGCTATCTTTCTTTATGGGCTAAGGAAGACCCACAAGAATTTATTTTACTTTTTTCTGGATGAAATACTTGGTTGACAATTTATCGTGCAGACATCCTCTTTTTTTATGTTCCTATATGTATGTTATCATGCATTCCATTTATTGTTTTCTGTTAAGATACTTTTCTGTTTAAGAACATTTGACAGGATGAATCTTAAAGGCCACTGTCATCTTTACTTTTATAAATATATTTTATGTTCTTTAACTGAAGATGTCCCTGAACATTTTTATGGCACGGAATGTATGCAGCAAAGCTCAAAGTTAAAAGCAAACCTCTTAAAAATAACAGCTGTGATCATCAATCAGTGTTTTTAGGGTAACACATCATATGAATAATCCCATCTCCATCCTACATGGTAAAGTCTATGATCAGATAGGCCTTGTCTGTTTCTGGATGCACATAACAGGTATTCATATTGGGTGGACAAATGGATGGATAGAGTAGGTAAGGATGTGATTTGGGATTGAGGCTGCGGTTTTCCTGTGATCCTGGGCTTCAGTTTGCATCACTGAGCTTCATAAACATTTACGGGAAGTCAACATCCTGCTGTTCATGTGAAGAAACCAAAGTGCCAAAGGCTAATGAACTCTTAGGAGGAGGATGTGACTTCCTATTAAGTGAAGGCACTTCATTGTGGCTTGGAAAATAAGTTCAAATTTGAAACTGCTTTCCCCTTTATGGTTTCAGCCTTTCAATTTAAAGTACCATCCTGGAAATTAAAAAATTTAAAAGAAAATGTAGAAAAGTCCACAAATCTGATACACCAGTTGAAAAGGGCTCCTTCCTCGCTTGGGTGGTTG